>JAOXYD010000008.1:20187151-20221750 GCA_028565735.1 Pinacopodium congolense | reverse complement strand
TATCAATCCAATTACAAATAAAATATTTGGTCTCGTACATATCAAGTATCCCCAACATCTAATAATGCTTTTAAATATAGTAGAATTTTCCTTATCTCCATAATTAATTGTACCTTTGATATAGCGAATAATCCTCTTAGCTGCTTTCATATGAATACAAGTAGGTACTTCCATGAAACGGCTTATCAATCCAATTACAAATAAAATATTTGGTCTCGTACATATCAAGTATCCCCAACATCTAATAATGCTTTTAAATACAGTAGAATTTTCCTTATCTCCATAATTAAACTTTATCAATTTAATTTCACACTCCGTAAGTGTATTCACCATATTACAATTAAGCATTTTAAATTTCTTCAATATTTCCTTCGCATATCCTTCTTGTGGAATAAAAATGACATCTTTAGTTTATTTCACCTCCAAGTCTAAATAGTATAACATCAATCCAATGTCCATCATCTCAAACTCAAAAGACATAACTTTCTTGAATTCTTGAAACAATCTTGGGTTATTGCCGATACAAAGAAGATCATTTACATAAGGGCAAATAAATAGAGTATCTCCATTTCTATATGATTTAATGTAAAGAGCATATTCATGAGAATAATGAACAAACACATTATTTTTTAAGTACTTGTCGATGCCAGTATTCCATGCGCTTGGTGCTTTCTTTAACCCATACAATGTCTTTTTCAATCTCAAAGCCTTATCTTCGTGAACTTTGATTGTAAAGCCAATTAGTTGTTTAATAAAGACTTCTTCTTGAAGTTCTCCATTTATAAAAACTGACTTTACATCAAGTTGATAGATCTTCCACTTCATTTGAACTGAAAAAGAGATCAACAAACGAATAGTTTCCATACGAGCAATAGGTGCAAATACTTCATCATAATCTGCTCCATACTTTTTTTTGTAACCTTCGTAACGAGCCTTACTTTATATTTCTCTACATCTCCATTTACATTCCTTTTTATCTTGTAAACCCATTTAACTTCGATAGCTTTATGACTCTTAGGAAGATTTGATCATTCTCAAGTGTTGTTTTTCTCTATTGCCTTGATTTCTTCCTTCATGACTTGCCTCCATCTTTTGTCCTTCATAACTTTCCTAAAACAACATATATCAACATTAATGATTTCTTTTGTTTGATCATAGATATTATAAATACTCCTCATTTTCTATGCCCCATCCCTTGAACTTTCTCCATGCATTGACAAAGAAGGAGAATGAGGTGTATTAGGAGAACGAGGTGGAGTTTTCTCTTGAACATTCGTTTTGGTTTCTTGCTTCTCATCTTTAAAGTATAGAAAAAAAAAAAGTCATAGGTGCATTCTTCTTGTGTCTCTCAATTCCATGTTGCTTCTTCATCAAATTCAACATCTCTGCTTACAACAATCCTTTCATTACTTGAGTTGTATAATTTGTAGCTTTTAGAGTTTTGGTCATAACTAATGAATACATGCTTAATATTTTGATTATCAAGCTTGCATCTTACTTGTTACGGTACATGAGCATATGCTATAATTTCATGGTTGTTTAGCCAATTCAAATCGATTTAAATAAACTTTAATAGTAGTTCTTTCAATATCTTTTCAAAACCCAATATTTTATCCACACACTGAAAAAACACATACCATGATGAAACACTAGTGACAGTAATTAATAATCATATGGAAAAATTTTCCAAACAATCATCACCTTCCATGATCCTAATTGCAATATATATGGGACAACCATATTCTCTGTCCTTAATTTTTATTTAATTTTTCAATTAAGTCTTATAACTCAAATATTTTCTATTTAAGTTCTATATCTTTATGTTTAACATCAATTAAGTCCTTTTATCAGTTTTTATTAACGAAAATTTGACACGAAAGACATGTAAAAGCCACGTAAGTAACTCAAAAAGTCAGAAGGACTAGACTTGTATCAAATACAAAGGTATAGAAGTTAAATAGAAAATTTTAAAAGTTATAAGATTTAATTGGAAAATTAGTTAAAGATTAAAGACTAAGATGTAAAAGAAGAGAGAGAGAACAATTAGCATTAATGATTGTAAAAAATTAATATTTTATAGAATCATAGATAAGAATATTTATTTGAATATGAAGAAGAGTATTTGACAACAATTCTAACACTAAATCATTAATATAAGAAAAATTGACGTTAAAATAATACTAAAATTTAGAAAAAGTTAATTTAAATTTACAATTGCTATAAGATAGGATCCTATTCTTAAGAATGGTCATTCTTATTGTAATAAGTTAATTTAATATATTAAAACTTGGAAATATATTACAATTAAGGATTATAAATTTAAGAAAATATCTTATGAACCTAATCATAAAAGTTGATATATTTATTCATATTCTAAAGAGAATTCAAAACTATTTTGAAAGGATGTAGAATAATATCCCTAACTATATTTTCTGTTTCGTTATATAGTAGGAAAATAGGATTTTTTCTTAATATAAAAATTAAAATCAAATCAAGATTAAATTTTAAATTTAACTATAATTATAATTTAATCATAATAAAATCAAGTAATACATTTTTTTATCCTTGAAGTTTCTCCAATTTTATAATTAAATCCAATTTAATTAAAATTTTCTCCTTTATTACATCTTTATGTATGACTCTCTATAATTTTACGTACAATTAAGTTGTCTCAATTGAATACACCACTTATTCTTCTCCCAAAAATCCCAACCATAATTTTCTTTATGAGAATCCTAATAAAGTCACAATTTTTTTCTCTTTTCCTTTTGGGTAATAGAACGTTAGTTTACTTTTTTTTTTTTAATTCTTACCCCACGTTCAGTTGATAGAGATTTCTAACTCCTTTTAAAAATATTTTTATTGTATTTTTTCCTTTTCCTTGTAAACAAGAAAGGCATGGCGTGACTTTTCTTCTAGGCTATTTTTGTTCTTCATCATGTATAATATGAATTGCAAATGGTAAATTTTGTTCTCAATTTATATTACTTTTGTGTCATTGTCTTGTACAGGTTGACATTTCATAATTATTTTTCGCATGTTTCAATTGTATGTCAGTTTGTTCTATCTAGTAGCCAACTTTTTTGTAGATTCTTTTTATTATGATTGAGCTTATGTATGAACATAGGTTTTACTTTTATATGATGTGAGGCCTTTTTTTTAGTCAAAATTTCTTTGGATGAAATTAGCTTTTTTTGGTTAATGCATGTTGATCTTTGTTTTACGAACTTTAGATGTTTGTTTTTAATTCCAGAATTATAAGCTTCCCTATCTTTCACTATTGTTTTTTAGTTCATACTTTGATGATGATAGTTGTTAAACTTGTAATGGGTGCACCCTGCAAAATTCTCCATTGTTAGTTTTGTTTTTTGATTTGTTTACTATGTATGATGAGTGACTCTAGTAACTAACATGCACAAGCCTGGGGTTCAAGCGTTTGGGAGTCTGTTGTTTGTTTTTATGGTGGGCTTCTCATTTTTCATGTGCTATCGAATTTGATTGTTTTCAGTTGTATCAAATTAAGTGATCATTTATTGTCTATTAAGCCCCAAATTGTAATGATTAGTTACTCCAAACCGAAAAAGTAGGATACTGGTGTTAACAAATTAAAGTCTTTTTTGTTTTTTCCATGTAGAAAAATTTTAAAAATTACATAATTTTGAACTAAACTTACATTAAAAAAAAAACTGAAGTTTGTAAAACATGTAAAAGAGTTCAAACTTATATTCATAAATTAAACTCTAAAATTAGATGTAAGTTTTTACGTAAATTATTAAGGTGATATAAATCTATTAAATAATTGCTACATTAGTAATTAAAAACATAATCTAATAATAAATTGAATTTTTTCAGTTAGAAATTTTAAAAAATATTTTATACATATTATTGTATTTTTTAAACTCTGTCAAATGTTATAATGTTTTAAAAAAAATTTCGTGCAAACTTTAAAAGTTAAAACCTACATATTAATTAACTTTTAGGGTACTTTGTGTTGTGTAACAATTGCATGAGGGTACAGACTTTTTAGATATGAAATAAATGAATAGATGTTTCCAATAAGTAGTACTGTATGATCAATCGGACTTGATCTTGTTTCTTGACATTTGGAATGACGTTGTTCTATGGTATACGATTAGTAAAACAACTCAATCGATGTCTACAATCAAATCTTCATTTGTGATAGTTTTAATTGCACGACTTCACAATGGAAATAACCATTGCGTGAGGCACTAACCAAAAGAAAAACTGACAACGAAAATGAAAAAATAAAGGCAGTCAATTCGTTCCTTCATGCATTTATTCTTGGACAATTGGTTGTTTATATGTTTCTTCAGTTTTAGAACTAGCAAATATAAGATGATCACCGTCTCTAATCACCTCGATGTCCTCAATTTCAGCTTTATTCTTGCCCATCAAAATTTTTGCTGGCCAGAACCCGAATTTCTTTGAACCAATCTCAAGCAACTCCTGAAAGGTCTTAGGAAGCAGAACAAGCTTGCCAGTAAATTCCCCAGTTTCCGGGCAACTTATTGTCACTCTTACTGGGCTCACTCCATAATTCGTGGCACCTTTAGTACTCTGTCTCACGGGAAGTAACAAGTCTTTGTCACCTCCATTCATAGCTGACATCATCCCAAAGAGTGAGTTGTGGAAATTATTAGTTCTACGCCTTGGTCGAGATTGATTCCACGATCCATCAGAACTTTCTTGACATGCGGGATGTAAAGCTGGCTCACTAGTAAATCTGCCCAGGAATCTAACTTCTTGTTTCTTCTCAGGAATGGTAGTAACAGATTGTGATTTTAGCTCACCACGAGTTTGGAAAATGAATTTTATTTCTTCATGACCTTGTTGGTCAGCTAGTTCTCTAGGAGTCCAGCCGTGGACATCTGGTTTGTCAACATCAGCACCTTGATCTAGGAGGAATTTGACAATGTCGACGTTATCTTCACAAACTGCAACATGAAGTGCTGTTGTTCCATTGTTTCTTGGAAGTGTGACATCCCCCCCAAGACGAACGATTTCATTAAGCAATTTGAGGCTGTTTTGCTCGGCGGCAGTGCATGCAAAATGGCCCACATCGCCAGAGCTTATCCTTGCCCCATTTTCTATCATTAGAGTTGCCACTCCTTCATGGCCTCCCACCATTGCTTCCCATAGCGGCACGTTCCCATCCGAGTCTGCACAAGTGCTAAATTTAAGTAAATAATTTTGATTTGAAACTTGAAACTATCAGAATCAATATTTTTTATTCAAGCCAGTATCTCAGTTGTTTTATCGAGAACAGATTTTGATTGTAAAGTGTAAACCAATACCTGTTAAGGTTCCATCCATGATAACATCACGCATAGAACTTAGTTTCTTTTACATAACCAAACCAAATTAGTCATCCCAAACAATTGTCAATACAAACATTTCTTTCAAATACTATTTTAAGGAAAATCAAAGTAATGAAGCAGTCAGGATAAAGTAATTATATACATATGTACACGCAAACAATCGACTTTGACTGTCTAAAATTATTTATTTAACCACTCCTAATAGGATGCCAAGTACCTCAATTTACCTATCTAAAATATTGCTGATGGAGAGGCTAACATTATTGACTGACACTACCAAATTCAGAAAACAATTAGAGATTTTGCGAAGCCTTTTGACAATGAAATAGGAAAGTTTCATGTCAACTATCCGGGCACCATGATTGGTCAGGTGTTTTGGATAAGAGTATTCCTAAGTCATTAAGATCTATATAACGATTTAATATATTGAAATCATCATCAGCAAGTATACATATTTGTATAGGATCACACTTTATGCAATCTTGATGGTATAGAACTGTTATAAGTAAGATATCCGGTTGACATAATCAGTGAGCATGTGATTCATTGTTATAGAAATTTAAGACTATATGCTATACCAGAGTTTAAATCAGGATGGAAAAATTACACCTTCAGTTGTATAAGGAAAAAAAAGAAGAGAGAGACAGAGAGAAGTTCAACAGTCATAGAAAAACCAAGAATAAAAACAAAATCATGGCATGTATCTAAGCGTTTCTCCTTAGTTCACCTTCCTCCGTAATTACCTTTAGCGTTAGCATCTGCTCCGTAATCCAATAACAGAAGCACACAATTCTCACTTCCTTTGGCTGCTGCGATGTGCTATGTAAAACGAACCAAAACATGGAACAAGAACTACGTCGTCACTCTAGAAAGGTACATATGTTCCAAAATAGAAAAATCATTGAAAAGTCAAAATCTTTAACATTACCAGAGCTGACCTTCCATTGTTGTCTGACTCATTTGGATCTAGGCCCCGTTTCAACAATTGAAGCAACAGCAAATCATCTCCTCTCAGGGCAGCAAAGCATAGACTGAGAGGTAGGTCCATCCTACCACGAGCTAGCATGTTCTCTGTCTCCACCAAAACACCCTCCATAATTGGGTCATTCAGTTCTTTCAAATGCTGCCCCATCAAAAATGAAAAAACAAATCAATCGTTTTTGTTGACTGAGAGACCAAAGTCTACAAATTTAAGTTTGCTCTTCTACAAAGTCATCATCAGTACTTGAACTTTGGAAAGAATGACAAATGCGAGATATTTGTTCCTCAAGCAAACAGTTAAATGGTGGCAACTGTAAATGCAAAAGAATTTAAACTTGTAGCCGGACAAGATTGAGTTTGCAGACCTGAAGGAGATTGTTCATGATAATGGTGCCATCTCCAACGTTGGCCTGAACGATGTTTAAGAATGTAGTTCGATTTAGACGTAGTAGCTGACTTAATCTTTTAGTCCTCACTGTGAAAAGCTGCGGCCTATAACAAAGTACCCCAATCTCACCGCACAAATCACCAGTCTTTGCTTCCCCAACAACCTGCAATGAACCTAAGTAGCTTCAGGATTCAACAAAGAACTCAATTATGAAATTATAGCCCTGATAACACAGCCAAAACGTGTTCCAGGTCATAAATTCTCCAGATGTTTTAACTCAGTTGACTTGCCTGCTCAACTCCATTTTTCATGATCAATAAATCCTGTTAAGAAATGAAAAGATTTATGATATTCACCATAATTTATAAAACTCCATGAAGCCTGAAACCTAAAAAGGAAATTGGGCTTTACCACAGAACCAGTGACAAGTATATAGAAGTCTGTTGGTGCTTCATTCTGCAAAATCACGTCTTCTTTTGGAGGAAAGTACTCTGCTTTCATCTCAGAGACCTTTGAAATTATTTTTCAGAAATGGAAAATCAGTGTAAGTACTTACTCAAGATTCTAGAAGAATTGCAGCAGATTACAGAAGCGGCGCATTTTATAATTGATTACCAGCTGGAAAAGTAAATCATTAGAAACCCCACGAAACAAGTAAACCTTGTCTACAAGAGAGTAGAAAAGATAATGTGAAATGCTTGAACGTATGGCTTTGGGAAGGGAATCAAGAGTTTCTTGCTGCTGAAGTCCTTCTGAATCTGTCCTAAACTTCAAACACAAATGTGCAAGCATTTGATCTTGCAGGCGGATTGGCAATTGATTTCTCTGAGCAAAACTTGACGCAGCTTGTATTGTGTCTCTCTGCATATTCAAGTAATGTCCCGCATTATCATCAAATTTTCCTGCATTTGTCGATTCATCATGCCCTATTGAACTATGAAAACGAGTAAGAATCACTCACAAATCTTCGAGTGCGACTAGTCCCATGGACAACTAAATTGGTCATGTTACCAATCAAGTAAGCGGTCAATCCTAGATTAAAAAGCATGTAGAGGACGTCAAATATCATCTCCCTCGTGTTCACAGGATGCAAATCACCGTAGCCAACTGTTGTCAGAGTAGTAATAGACCAGTAAATGGAAGTTACATATCTTATCCAGATACTCTGGTGAAGGAAGTCGTCTCCCAAGGCTGCTCCAATCCAGGTCCTTTGAGGATCATGATAACGTGCAGCAATAAGATAATAGAAGCACCCGGCACAGTGGACAGCAAAAAGAGTGACCTATTGGAAGCAATGGCATCCTTTTTTAAGTTATATCCGCTCTTAAAGAAATTAAAAAGAAACTGCACATCTTTTTTATATTATGTCAATCACAACTCAAAAGACTCACACAAATAAGTTTGGCACATCGAACCCAGAAGTAGTTGTAGTTCCTATCTTTCTCCATTCTGCTCATAGCAATTGATTCAAGTTAAATCACTGAACAAAACTGGCAACGGGTAAACCAGAATCGGGTTGCAGCCAAAGGCTAACCTGGAAAATAGAGCACTGACTCTTCGAAGCCGCCAAAGGCGAAGCATATTGAAAAAGCCATAAGACTGAATTGGTTTGGGGGAAATTTTCCGAGCAAGTTCAGATGGTATAGTGGATATAACGTCAAAGGCTAACCAGGAACTCGTATACTTCCAAGCTATCTTCTTTGGATCATCAATGAGCAGGTAAGAAGTTTTGTCAAGGTAAGCTACAAAGAATGTGGCCACAATATCTATGGCAAAGAATCCATTCACAATGTTATCAGCAATGGAGAGGGACCTGATTGTATTTTTGATGAAGCCAAATTCGAATGGTGATACCCAAGCTGTGTAGACGACCAGAACAACGAGAAAAGTTTCCCAACTTCTGCAGCAAAAAAGAAAGGTAAAAAAATTTAATGCCACGGGCTGTAGATAGTTTCCTGCACGTCTAGTTATATCTAGCAAATTGGCGGAGTGAGGAAATAAAAGAGAAAGAAAGGTGACAAGGCTATGCAAGCGAGGAGTAGAAGCGTCTGTTATCAAATCCACCAGATAAGACTATTCATGGTCTATTTCATCATTAAAGACCTTTGAGATTCATGTTCTTACACTTGAATTCCAAAACATCCAAAGAATAAGCCACAAATCACAAATGAAAAATTATATTAAAAAAAAAATTAGTGTAACCCACAAAGGATCAATTTATTACATTCTTTCCTCAAATTTACCAAAAACTAAACCTGACAGTGGAGTTGAGAGTTATAATAAATAGAAAGAAAGAAAAGATAAAATAAAAAGAATTTCTTGTCCTTTCCCAACAGCAAATAGAAAAAGTACAAAACTAGGGAGTAATAAAACAAAGAGTGTCACTGGACTCACTTTCACAGATCCCTACAGAAGCAACAATGCAGAAGTAAAGTTTAGTCAAAGCAGGAAAGCACTAGAGTAATCACTATAGATAAAAAGTAACATGAAGAAAAACCAGAAACAAACAAGCAAACGTGAAAGCACCTGTAACGACGATCATAAGGCGATATGATGCACCTTCGAAGCTTAACTCTCCGGTTGCTTCTTGCACCAAGAGAAGGCAAAATCCCTGTTGAGAGACTGTAGTGACTGCCATCTCTAGACAACTGCTCTATTTCCTCTTGCCCACATACTGAAACTCCAAACAACCCTTTGCCTCTCAGAGTGGCCATTGATATGTAAATTTATACGCTCATATATCCACAACCATAATTTTCTATTTTTATATATATCGTTGACGCCGCCGTCGTCGTCGTCGTCGTCGTCTTCGTCTTGGTCTTTCTTGTTATTGTTGTTGTTTTAGTTCTAGTCTCCGTGTCATATCATTTTCCATATATATATATATATATATATGTATAAAGGATGGCCTTTCCTTTGTTAGATTACTATGTCTCCTCTGCCCCTATGTCGTCAACTTACTGTTCTTTTCCTGTCCAAATCTCTTCCGTTCTTTAAAGACCCTATAAATTAAATAAAAGAATTATAATTAGAATATTTTTATCATCATTTTAAAGTCATTTCCATCATCTTCATTAAGAAACAAATTATTTTAACATCACTTGTAAAGGGGGTTAGGTCGAGCACCGAAGGCGTTGACAGTATTTAATTTAGTGTAACTTATGATGTAAATAAGGAGTCTTGTCAGCAATTCAGGCACGTCTCGGGCTTTTGTATGTAACAATTTCCTGCGGCTGTGCCCAAGTTTTGCACTCAATAAAAGAACCCTACTTTTGACGCGCCAGTCCATCGTCATTTGGTAACGGTAACAATCTTTCTCATAACCGACATTCACGTCTGACCCACCTACGCGTCGTCGACGGTGACCGTCACTTTAAGACTGAATGAGGCCCTAATGCCCTACCGTTTTAAATACCGTACCGGTATCGGTATCAGATTAGTTCTAAAAACGGTACTGTACCGATACCGTTTTGGATAATTATTTAAAATTATAAATTAATTTATAAAATTTATAAAATAGTTTATAAATGTATTATATTATGTAGTTTTAAACTTAACTTTAACAAAAAAAAATCAAAATACAAAATTTTTTTTATAAAAAAAAATTATTTTTTTATTTTTTTTATTTTTTCCGGTACCGACCGGTATTTGTCATTCCAGCCGGAACCGGCCGGAATTTACTTCTGAAACGAAATTTAATCGTTTCGTTCTGGTTTCGGTCCGAAACGGTACGTTCCGGCCGGTACCGACCGGAACGAAACGAAACTGAAAACATTACCTACCGTACGTAAATTAATTTTAAATAATTACATAAACTTCCAAATTTAATAAAAGATATGCACCATTAATAGGCGTAATTGACTTTCAGAAAACAGAACTTTTGCCTTATTGAAATGTATATGCAATGACAATTGTACCCTACCTACTACAAAAAAGGAAAACACAAGATTATGTTTCTCTAAATATAATAATTACCTATTATCAAATGGTTTATGCGTGCTAATGTTTCAAAACTTGGACCAAATATTGAGTTTAACATAAAATAGTTTAAAATTTAAAACTTGTTTCGATATTGTACTAATATTAAATTGAATTAATGTGACTATATTTTTTTCAAGAAATAATAATTTATATTAGAAGATGCATGAAATTTTTTTATGACTAAAATTATTGAATTATTGAACATTATCAAAAAGGGATTCATCATCCCATGTAGATCATCCTTTTTGGATTAAGTAACTACGAGTTATTATGAAAACAAGTTGAAATGGATCCAAATAATAAAGAGATAATTGCATTGAATAGATTGACTATTCACATTTCATTTTGTTTATAAGAAAAAAATAAACTTTAAAGGCTGTCCATGTTGAGTTGGTAAATGAAATATGATATAGACGAGAAGCAATTTAAATGAAAACATAAATCAAGTAAACAGTTAGCATGTTTGTAAATTAATATAAGCTAATACATATAAGCAATATGAGTCCATCTATAATTTGTACAAACATTTTATGGATATTATCAATAAATGAAAAGCCTTGGAAAATTTTACTTTAATATAGATATGGTGAGAAAAAATATTTAAGGCACTTTTTAAAGACATGGGAATTAAAGGGGATGGTGATACAAAAAGTAAAAGACCTCAACTCACTATCATTGTAGGAGATTAGACTTAACCACTTACATAAGAAAGAATAAGGAGCAAAGAGATACAAGGCATTGAAGGCATAATGAAAGAAAAAGTATTATCTTTAAAGCTTCAAAGATCAATAGGGATAAACAAGAGTTAAATATATTAATATAAAGAGATTATAAAGGCAAACCTCTAATTTTGAGAAAATCAAACAAGTTTCGTAGTAGCAAGAAAGATTAAAACCAAAGGGATTCTTAAATAAAGTATGAGTGAAATAAAGAATGAAATTATTATTTCTTATGTATAAATATAGGAAACTTGGATATGTAAAAAAAAAAAAGGAAACAAGAAGCATGAGAAGAGAGATTTTAAAAATACAAGCATTCAAAATAAGGCAAAAAGTGTGTTTTTAGCCTTAAAGTTTTAACTGAGATTAAAGTTAGACCATAATATTTTAGAACATTCAAGTTAAACCCTAATATTTTAAAAACATTCAAAAATAATTCTAACATTTTAAAAATGTTTAAAAATGATCATAAACCCTATTATGTCAAGTAAAGCCATTAAATTTCTTGTGACAATGCTTCGTTTCGGCCTATAATTGGTTTACGTGTCTAGTTGACCTCACATATGCCATGTGAAACTATTTTTTTAGAAAGCTTAAGCGTGAGTTCTATAATTGTTATGTGGATGACTACATGGTAGTGGGACCCATATATCTGATGGTAATGTGTAATATAGCAAGGGAATCTAGAATATTACCTTAAATATTAAAACATTCATAGTAAAGCAACCATTGTATCGTAACTTAGTTGGAAAAGCTTTTAATAGCAATTGTGAGAGGTTGCTAGTTTGAACCCCACCAATTGCATATATGTTATAATTCCATTTCCTCGATGTTGTTTTGAGGGGGAGGAGAATATTGTTTCTAAACTGAGAATAAACTAACTCTAATTTGAGACGTAAGCTACTTTAGATGGCTATTTACCATTTGATTTACTCATGTGTTATGGTGAATAATGTAATATAATAAACTTAAAGATGAAGAATTTTAGATCAAAGCTTCAACCAATCAAGTGGAATAATTTCATTAGACAACTTCTTTTAGTGTGGATCTCATATGTCATGTGGCATTCATATGGCATTTGTGGGGCTCACATGAATTTTTTTTATATAAATATACTGTGTGGCACTATCATATAGCATGTGATATGGTAAATAATGCAATCAAATAAACTTAAAGATGAAGAATTTTGGATCAAAGCTTTAAACAATCACATGGCATAATTTCATTAGACAACTCTTTTTAGTGTGGATCCCAAATGCCACATGGCGTCCATATGGTAGTTGTGGGATAAACATGAATTTTTTTAAAAAAATACCACGTGGAAATTGCACAAATTTTTGGACCATCAAGTGTAGAAGTTTTTTCAAGATTATTTTTGAACATTTTTTAACGTTTTGAAATGTTAGAATTCTTTTTAAATATTTTAAAATATTAGAGTCTAATGTGAATATTAGTTGAAACCATAGAGATGAAATTACCCTTTTTTCCTGTTTAAAAATAACATAAGATGGTTAAAGTAGTTTAAAAAGTAGGTGACTCGAGTAAGATTGGAAAACATATGCTTTATGAAAAATCAAAATGAAGCCATTGTAAACCTATCCTAAAGAGAT
This sequence comes from Pinacopodium congolense, assembly GCA_028565735.1. NCBI lineage: Eukaryota > Viridiplantae > Streptophyta > Magnoliopsida > Malpighiales > Erythroxylaceae > Pinacopodium > Pinacopodium congolense. The sequence goes on along the minus strand of JAOXYD010000008.1, from coordinate 20,208,732 downwards.
GGTGAAGATGATCTTATTTTTTATGAATTACTTGAAAAACTTAAAATTTTAACTAAAGAAAGGAAGAATTTGTCTTCCAAATTCAAGGAAATTTAAAAAAGTATTTATCTCTTAAAAGGAACATTTGAATTGGGTGTCTATAAACTTTGACTCTTAAAAAGGTCTGAGAAAATAATGAGATTGTAAGTTTACGTAATTCCAAAATTGATAAGTAATTCATATATGATAAAAAATGTGAATGAAGTGAATAAACTAATTTATAGTTGTTCAAAACTAAACCATGATGCCTTTTCATTTAGTATGAGTGAATAGTAATCCTCAATACATATTCCTCTAAAGGGTAATCGATAATATGGTTCCTTTAACTCGTGAAAGAGTGACCTATAGAAGCATGAAGCCTAAGAATTGTATACTTAATTTATAACTAAAGACTCCCTTTTTCTCAATCAATTCTTTAAGGATGAACAAATATTGAACCATTAATATTCTTTAGTAAATCAAGAAAAATGTCATTTAGCATAAAAATACTCATCAATTCATAAAGGTTGTTCTATAACCATGAAATAAGTGTTTATACTTAAAAAACTTGGTTACATATAATGTACAACTAGTCATCATTACAGTTTAATTAAGACCATTCTTTAGACCTTCCTATCCGTCCACTAACTTATAATTAACTTAATGTCAACTAAATGACTTTTTATAAACACTATAAGCATACTAAATACTCAATAATATGGGTTCAAAAGTACTTGGTTAACCTATCTATATATTTACCTATACTTAAATTAATCTTTATTGAATGATCTATAAGCTTACTAAATAATCAACTAATTTAGTTCCTAAGAATACAAATGACCTAAAACACTAAGAATAATATTTTTCAAAATTGATGCATTTTTAAAGTTATAAAACTATCCATTTGAAAAAATTGACTTTAAAACTAAGAACTTCCAAATATTAAAACGAAATTTAAAATGGATTTTCTAAAATCCCAATTAAAAATGTTTATCTTGAACTTTGAAATATAATTCATTAAGAATAACATGAGCGATCATGTAATTTTAATCTCTTAGATATATTAAACAAGTAAAAGGGTTATAATAATCTTAGTTTGAAGTGGATCCTTATTGATTTAATTTTCTCGTTGATGCTTAATTTGACCTAATTAGTTCCTTATATCACCTTGCCTCATATTTTTTCTTGATTTATTATCACATTATATATTTAGTAAAGATAAGATAATTAATAGCAACATATTTAATTATCCTTATAACCCTAGATTGGAAGATCCTTTAGTTTAATAAAATTTATTGGATTCATGCATTAAGGAGAATGAAAAAAAAAAAGATTTTGTCATCATATGAGCATGTAATTTATAAGAAAAGGATTCATAAGTTGTTAAATGAAAACACTAGGTTTAAGATAAGATTAATGAGTTAAATCTTCACTCTTAAAATTTAACAAATGTGAGGAGTAATTAGATGTGTTACTAAGCAGGAAAAGTCATTTAATGATAAATATAGCATAGACTTTACTTATGGAAGTCCATCATTAACATTGAAAACTATTTTTGTCAAAGGCAAGCATATATATAAATGTAAATCTTAAACTCAAATAGAAAAATGATACCCTTCTAAAAACAAATTATTAAACTAACCAAGTTTCATCATTAATTAAAATGATAATAAAGTATCGGTAAAGTCATTAGTAAGTAAATTAAGTGGAAGATTACCCCAAAGAAAGGTAATTTTAAATATGTTAAGGATTTGGAAAAATATTCATGGTCAAAATTTTAACTTTTGATGTTGAAAAATGTACTTTTTAAAGTTATTAAATTGAGTTAATCAACTTAGATGGTTCATCATAATGAAGGAAAATAAAAACAAAGATTTCAACATGGAGCTATGTTGGTTCCTAAGGCACCTAAGAGAGGATAAATTGGTTAATTATGATGTACAAACCTTTTTGTCATTAAATTTTTAATTGGAAAGCGTAGGAAAATAATATAATAATTGATATTTGGCATTGTTAAACTAAATATTACAACTTTATTAATACCAAATTATTATGTCTCTTTGATTTAATAGAACTACAATTTGAGTTGTCCAATCGATATAGTAAAATATAATTGCTTTTTTGCAATAATTAGTTAAATTAATTAATGATTTTTTCTCAATTTTACTTTATGGCAATCATAACTGGAGTAGTAATTACATAACCACAATAAGTAAAGGACTGGGGAAGAGATATTAAAAGTTAATGTTTATAATGGATTAGTAAGTAAAACTTACCAACATTAATTATTTAAGTCTTAAGATTATAACATCTTTCTATTTCAATTAGGTAAGGAGGAACTTTATTAAAAGTTCTATCTTTACCTCAAGTGAAGAAAAATTCTTTTATAGAAGTTCCTTGATGGTGACGAGGAGCCATAAGCTTTTTATTTTTCTAATCCCAAATTAGACTAAATGGTTAATAAATCCCTCAGATGTGTTCTTCTATCATTGGAATTTCATAAAGATGTTCAATAACCAAAAACCCATGTATTTATATATAATAAGACTTCAATCGATCATTAGACACAAAAACTAACTATTACAACGACTTGTTTATATATACAATAGTCCAATTGATGCTTTAAATTTGACTAACTGATATTGTTTTAATTAGGGTATCGGCTAGCCAATCCTTAATCAAACACTTAACACGAGCTCTTTTTAGATTTAATTTGAATTATCAATATACACCTACAAATTATTTTTAAAAAAATTAAAAAAATTCATTAAGAAAAATAATGTACACAATGATCAAGTCAGCTAGTATGCTATAAAGCATTTTCATGCCCCTTTAATGGATGCAAGTGATCTACTCTATATAGATCACCCCTAACATTAAAAAATCCTATACTATATCAGAATTACGATCTATAATGCTGAATTTTAAAAACGATTAATCAACATAGGTGGTTCTTAAGAACAGTTTCCTAATGTCATAATCTTAAGCTTAACAACCAGGTGGAATGGAATGACTATTGATATTATTTCTAGCAATTTAATTGAGCTTCATCTATCAGTTTCAATCTAATTCTTAAGGCTGCAATGTAACCATTCTAAATATTATGTCCTAAGATTTGTAATTTCATCATTAAACAAATTTCTTACAATAATTTAGGTTCAGGGGTTTTAATATTTTCAATAATCCTTTGGTTTCTATACCCTAAAATAAGATTGTAATTGTTTTTTATTAGTTAGTGGAATTTCTAACAAGTAGTTGAAGACAAGACATAGTCTATTTTTAGGTTAGGCAAACCTTTATAAATTTTAGCGTTTGATAGGGATGTATTTTATTATGTTTTAATATGAGATTTCACATGGTTTGATCCCTATTTTTCAAGTTAAAATACTCATATTATGATCAATTTGTGTTGGAAGACAAATGGGAGGTATTGAAAGATGTTCAGGATTAAAAGATCAAGTTTTAGAAGGAATTGGAGCAAAATGGAGCAAAGAATGCCAATCTACACCCTCAACGGTGGTTCAAAGCAAACCACTATTAAGGTTAATAGACCGTCATTATACAGTTTATCACTGAAAAATAAAAAAGATAAAGAGGTCTTTTAAGCCATCATCGTACTTAACATAATTGGAAAGGGTATAAAAGGGGTTAGAGAGCTCAGAAATAAGGAGCCAGCAGCCTTCTTCATTTTTCTTAGGCTTTCATCTAATTGTGCTTGTATTTACTTCATGTTCTTAGGGATTTAAGTTGGGTTTTGTTGTTATTGTGCTTTTAATTCCTTTAGTTCAGTGTTTAGGTACTGTTAAGCTCTAGCTGTAATTACATTATTCTTATTCTTTTTCTTAGTTAATTTGAATTTTTGATGATTTTGGGTATTTTAAGGCTTAAATATTGTATAAACCTTTGGGTATGTTTAAATATTTAGTTTCCTATCAATTTCTAGTAGCTTTAAATGTTCTTTAATGATGTTATCTTGCCATTTATTTTTTGTTTTATTTAATTTAATATGCTAGGCTAGATTTCCATTGGGTAAGAAGGTATTGATGGGATAATAGATGAATAATTGTGAGAATTGACTTAGTTTGCATTAGGCATTGTACTTTAGATTGAGATTGAATTGGAATTTAGGTTTAATGCTATAAATTAGGAATTTTCCTATAAGTTTGGCCATCTTATTAGTGATTTCTAGTTCAATTTCTAAGTCTAGGATTTTGATTGTTAATTGTCACTAGCAAATACCATAAGTAGTGATAGATTAAGTGATTATGCAGGTAAACTTAATCAACTGAACCTAGGATTCAAATTCTCTACTTTACACAATCTAAGCTTGTGTGATTGTGGCTTAGACTAGTCATTCCTTAGTGTCTAATGCTATTGCATGATTAAATTTAGAGAGCTTGTTTTAGGTTATCACGTGATCAGGGATAAATTTTCTATTATATATGAATTGTCTAAAATCGAAGGAACCTAAGATGCAAGAGCTAATTTGTGTCCATAAGTTAGCATCTTAGGTAAAAAAACAATTTATATGTTTTAATGATCAATTGTAATCCTGAATTCAATATATCTTTTGCCAGCTTTGTTTTATTATTATTATCTATTTCTTTCTGTTTGCGTCTAAATTATTATTTTTATTTCGTTAGTGGCCTTTTATACTTATTTTAATTTTGAAAAAATTAGGAGTTTTTATTTCTTTTTATTTTCCTTTAGTGAAACAGTAGAAATAGGTGAAACTCTCCCTAACTCCTTGTAGATTCAATCCTAACTCACCCTACTACAAAGTAAGATTTCATTAGGTTTATTATTTAGTAGTTTATAAGAGCAATCTATTAGTGTCTTTCTTTACCATTATCTCTTTACTTATTGCTTGTTATATGGTTTGGTTATTACTTTAATTATTATCAAAGTGACATTCATATTTTTATATTACATTAGGTTAAATATTGGTTTGGTGACTACATTTAAATTGAATTGATTTAGGTGGCTTATTATATTAGTTTAGAAAATTTTTATCACTCAATTCATCCCTCTCCTAAGCGCTTTAGGGTTTACAATTGATATTAGAGTTTAGGTCTCACATTTATATTAATTTCTAATAAATTTGTGAGTAAGCATCAATCATATCATATTTGGTAGGTTCAACTAGTTATGAGGGTCAAAATGCTATTAGGTCATCTTTCTTTAATGGGAATGAGTACGTGTATTGGAAAATTAGGATGAAGTTTTTTCTTAACTCGAAAATTTTAACTTGTGGGATATAATAAGTGAATGACCATATATTCCCACTAGGATGGAAAATGATCAAAGAGTTCCTAAAGTGAAGGAAGAGTTGAATATAAAAAATGAAAGATTAGTTTCACTAAGTAGTAAAGCCTTTCATATTTTGTTTTGTTCATTGAGTAGAAGTTAGCTCAATAGGGTGTCTATGTGTGAAATGACTAAAACAATTTAGCGTACCTTAGAGGTTATTCATGAAGGTATCAACCAAGTAAAAGAGAGTAAGATTTCCATCCTCATTCATCAATATGAGTTGTTTTCAATTCACCATAATGGAAGTATTTCTAGCATGTATACTACATTTATTGACATCATAAATGTGTTGAAGGGTCTAGGAAGAATATATTCAAATTTTGAACTTATTAGAAAAATTTTGAGGTCTTTAGTAAAAAAATAGGAGGAAAAGGTAACCAATATTTAAGAGGCTAAAGATCTTAATATTTTACTTTTGGAGGAATTGATTGGTTCATTACTTACACATAAGATGATGATGAAGGAGTCAAAAGTAGAAAAGGAGAAAGCTTCATCATGAAGGAAGAACTTGGCATTCAAAGTCAAGAAAGATGAGTCTAGTGAGAAAGGAAGCTCTTTGGAAGATAGTGATGATAACATAGCTCTCCTCATTAGAAAGTTTAACAAAATTTTAAAGAAGAAGGAACACTTGAGGAAAAAAGAGTAAGGTAAGTATGATTATAAGAGAAAGTCTACTATTAATTTTTTGTTTTGAATGTAGGAAACCAAGCCATTTAAAGAAGCAGCAACAAAGAAATAAGGGAGATGAAGGACAAGAAGGAAAAAAAAAGCCTTAAAGGCCTTATGGGAGACGAAAAGCAAAGAGGAAAGTAAGAAATCTAAAAAATGAAAGGTCAAAATTTTGTTTCATGGATTTGGAAGAAGAGATACTATCTTCTTCCCATTCTAATAATGATGAGAATGAGAATATTGTTATAAATGTAGATTTTAGTTATAATGAATTGGTTAAAATTTTAGAATGTGATACCTTAAGAAGGAGGAAATTATCCTGCAAACACAAATAATGCCTGAAGTTGATAGGTGGTTTTATAATAGAAAATGAGAAATTAAATAATGATTTGCATGCTTTAAAATCTAAGAGTGTAGAGCTTGATGATGGTAGAAAGAAGATGATGGATGAAAATGATTCCTTAAAGAATGAGGTAAAATGGATTAAAAGATCATTAGAAAAGTTTATCAAGGAAAAATAAAAATTAGGTAACATGCTAGGAATCCAAAAGGCTTCTGATGATAAATGTGGCTTAAGTTTCACTCAAGGGAGCGAAACACTTAATGCCAAGACAATTTTTTTGAAGGAAAAAATTTTAGATGAAGAGCATGTTTCTAGGCCATCTTTTGATAATGGTGCGTCATCTTTTATAACTCAATTTAGAAATATTCACCATGCTTTTTATGTTTGGGTTAAGATCTACATCTAAGAGAAATATGCAAGCATTTAAGAAAATGCATAGTTTCTTTGTAAATGAAAAATCATCATATAATGCATATAGGCCACAATCTATGCAAATTTGGCTTACATATTTACATACACATCCTATGCTTACTCATGCATCAAGAAATGTTTCTTATACTCATTTTAGGCTAAGATTTCAAAAAAGGAGAAATTTTAGAAATGCTCCATCAAGATTTTCATAAATTTATATATGTTTGTGATTATTGTGGTAAGTTTGGTCACTTAAAAAAATTTTGTTTTTATAAATTATCTAGGTTTTTGCCAAAGGAATTATGAACTAAAAATGTATCTAATCCCTAAAGACTCAAATTAATGTGGATATCTAAAGTGAAATGATTTTCTTTATTTTGTAAGATTTCAAGAGGAGCACATGGTATGTAGATAATGAATGCTCTAGGCATATGTCAGGAGATGCTTCTCATTTTGTCTCTTTAAAAGGCAAAGATGATAGATATGTCACTTATAAAGACAATGCTAAGAATAAGATAATTGACACTGGAAAGGTTAGTAAGCATAATGTTACCATTGATAATATACTTTTAGTAGAAGATTTAAAGCATAATTTTTAAGAGTGATTCAATTATATGACAAAGATTTCAAAGTCTCCTTTAAAGGTAAATCTTGCATAGTTTCTATTGATTGATAATTGCATTGTTTTTGTTATTAAAAGTGTGAGAAATATCTATACTATTGATTTGAATGATCTCTCTAACCAAATTTTTAAGTACTTGATTTCTATGAATTGGGATGCTTAGATGTGGCATAAGAGGCTAGGTTATGCTAGCATAGAACACATTTCAAATCTTTGCAATAAGGAACTAGTTAATGGCCTACCTAGAATAAAGTATGAAAAAGGCAAGATTTATTATGCATGTTAAATGGGCAAACAAACGAAGGCTTCATTCAAGAAGAAAATTATGATAACAACTTCTAGACCTTTATAATTATTACATCTGAACATGTTTGGACTATCTAGAATTGCAAGTCTAGGTGAAAAATTGTATGCATATGTACTTGTTAATGATTATAGTAGATTTATATAGGTTATATTTCTTATAGTAAAGATGAATTTTTAATATTTTGTTAAATTTGTAAAAAGAATTCAATTGGAAAAGATTACATGATTATTTCAATTAAAAGTGATCATAGTAGAGAGTTTGAAGATGTACTGTTTGATGCATATTGTAAAAAAATGACATTTTAAATAATGTTTTAACTCCTAAAACCCCTTAACACAATGGAGTTATTGAGAGAAAGAATAGGACTTTGCAAGAAATGACTTCAACCATATTGAATGAATATTATGTTCATAAATATTTTTTGGTGAAAGCCATTGCATATACATGTCGTGTATCTAATAAAGTCTATATAAAGCCTTACATAGATAAAATTGCATATGAACTTTAGTATGAAAAGAAACCAAAGGTGAGTTATTTCAAAGTGTTTGGTTGTAAATACTTTATTTTGAATGCTAGAGATAATTTGGGTAAGTTGATGCTAAATCATAATAAGGTATAGTTATTCGTTATTTTTCTACTAGTAGAACTTATGAGGTGTTTAATAAGAGGACTATAATAATTGAAGATGCAATGCATATTGTGTTTGATGAATTTAATCCTTTTAATATCAATAAGGGTGTTGATTATGATGATATAGGTTTTTCCAAAGATTTGGAGAAAATAGGTTTAGAAGAGCTTGAGGAAGAAACTTTAGATATCTAATCTTAGCCTAATGAGTCTATTGTTAAACTAAGTAAGGATGTTAAGAGACATAGGAACTTACAAAGAGAGTGGAGATTTAATAAAGACTATTACTCCAACCAAATTATAGGTGAAGTACTAAGAGATGTATGAACTTGATTAACATTTATAGATTTGTTTCACATGGCTTTTAATTCCAACATGGAATCTAAAACTATAGATAAAGCTTTAAGTTATGAGAGTTAGATTTTAGCCATGAGTGAAGAGTTGAATCTATTTGAAAGGAATAAAGTGTGGAACTTAGTACCTAGGCCTAATGATCATTGAATTATTAGTACTAAGTGGGTCTTTAGAAATAAGTTTAATGAAGATGAACAAATAGTGAGAGATAAGGCAATAATTGTAGTTAAAGGATATAACCAAAAAGAAGAGATTGATTATGAAGAGACTTTTCACACTTGTAGCAATATTAGAAGCAATTAGAATTTTTCTTGCTTTTGCTTCTTATATAGGCTTTAAACATTACCAAATAGATGCCAAAAGTTCTTTTTAAAAATATTTTTATTCAATACGGGATGTATGTAGAATAACCTTTCGATTTTGAAAATCATGATGCACCCGAGCATGTTTTCAAACTTACGAAAATTTTATATGGTTTAAAACAAACTCCTAGAGATTGGTATGATAGATTGAGTGCTTTTCTTCATCAAAATGATTTTACCAAAGGAAAAGTTTATACTACTTTGTTTACAAGTTAAGAAAATAATGATTTATTGATTGTTCAAATTTATATAGCTGATATTATATTTTTTGCTACTAATAATGTTTTATATAAAGAGTTTGCAAAGTGTATGAGTAAGGAATTCGAGATGAGCATGATAGGTAAGTTGAATTTTTTTTCTTGGACTCCAAATCAAGTAAATGAAGGATGAGATCTTCATAAACTAAGTCAAGTACATAAAGGAACTACTCAAGTGATTTGGAATGGATCAAACAAAACCACCAGGTACATCTGTGAAGTTCATCATAAAGTTAAAAAAAGATGAAGATACTAAGCCGGTAGATGTCAAGTAGTATCGAGGTACAGTTAATAGCTTATTGTATTTAATCGCTAAAAGACTCAATATTATATTTAGTGTGTACTTATATGCTAGATTTCAATAAAATGATAGAGAATCTCATTTATTGACTGTTAGGAGAATTTTGAATTATTTAGCCAATTTATCATCTTTAGGATTGTAGTATTATAGAAATGCATTCATTGATTTATTTAGTTTTTCGGATGCAGATTGTACTGGTAGTTTATTAGATAGAAAGAGTGCTTCTGACATTGTCAATTTCTAGGTTATGCATTGGTTTCATGGATTAGTAACAAGAAAATTTTGGTGTCTTTATCTATCGTTGAAGTAGAATATCTAGCGGTTTGTAATTGTTGTGCATAAATACTTTAGATTAGACAATAACTTTGAAATTGTGGTATGGAAGCTATAAAGATCCCTATTAAGTGTGATAACAATAGTTCCATTTGTCTAACTAAGAACCCAATTCAACATTTAAGAACTAATATTGAGATAAGACATCATTTTCTAAGAGATCATATGCATAATGGTGATATTGAATTAGAGATTGTAGATACTCAATACCTATTGATCTAATGAGTGAGGATAGATTTTGCATGATTAGGAGAGAGTTAGGCATGATTGATGGTGCATCTCTTTGATATTGTGTGCTTATGCAAGTTTTTTCCCCTTTGATTTGTATTTTCATGCATATTTTTCACTCCTTTTGATAATGTCAAAAATGTGGAGATATGTGTGTGATATCATTTTTATCATTAAGGGAGAGTAAAATTTTTTTCCTATTTTTGAAGCTTATGTGGATTTAATGCATAACACGTGTTTCTAAAAGTTTAATCAAATATGTATTTCTTTGTTCCCATTATGATTTATTGCTCCTCAATGTATTAATGCATAACTAAGGAGGAGCATTAGTTGGAATTGGCATTTTTAAAGATATGTGATGTGTGGTTATGTTTATGCGATGAATTTGTTGTTTGGAATATGATTTGTTCTTTTCATAACATCATAGATTTTTTTGTTATAAAAAAGAGGAGATTGTTGAATTAAGAGAAGTTCCAATATTAATTTTGATGATAATAAAACATAATTGTTACTAACAATTTAAGTTTCTATTATGAAATTCAAAGATAGTTTATCAAACGGATAATTCAATATGAAAAGCTTGAAGTTTAAAGGAAAAAAATTGAAGTTAATGGAAGAATAAGGGATATAGCTACATCAAGATCTTAGTTAGATTGTTTTGAATATGTTTATAATTTTTACGTATTATTCAATTGATTTAAGGGGTCAAATTTATCATGCATTACATATAACTTTTAAAAATTTGCATAACTTTTCATTATAGAGGTTAATTTATGATTTTGAAGTATTTGAGTTATTTTAGACATTCATATAGTTTTAAATTATGTTCTAAAACTTGTTTGAAATTTTTATTAATGATAAGAAAATATTTAGAAAGGTATGGATTTGATTTGAATAATATTTTGTGTTTTTTAGAGCTTAAACGACAGCTGAGACTTCAATAGGACCCTATAGCTAGGGTTGCTTAACCCCTGTTTTCTTGAGAGATCAACAATGGTTTAATAGAAACTTTAATAGCATCATTGATTTTTCTAGGTACTACCGTTGAAATCCCAATCTCTAACGATTAATTTTAAGATTTCTTGTTTCAACTACTTTTTATTTTTTAAACAACTAATTTTGGTATATAAAGTCTACAAGCCCTTCCTAACCACCCTCTGCGTTGGTTTAAGTCAAATTCTATGACATCATTTGTGAAATTAACTATGAAACATCATTGGCATGATTGAGAGCCCCCTTAACAAGAAATACTTGACATAGTAGTTGGCTCTGTTGTGGTGGAAGAGAATTGGGCAGTTCCTTCTTATGCCATGAGTAATTTCAAGCTGCCTAGCTAGAAATTAAAAAAATATAATGAGTGGGGTATTGGTAAGGACAATATATGGATAAGAAAAGGATTAGTTTGATAAATTGGAGACGTGAATGGGCATACCATTTTATTCTATCTAAAGGAACCAAAAAAGAGACTTTTCGGACAAACACCCTACTAGTTTATGTGAAGAAGGCCTTATGGCAACTCAATTTAACTTGAAAAAGTTTTTGGCTGTAGAACCTGTAGCAACACTACCTATTATATTTCGATTAGAGAGAGACGATGAATCCAGAAGGAGGATTTATGTTGCGATCACGAAGAACCAATATATCCCACGTATTGATCAGTTGTGCCTTAGCAAGAGGAATTTGGGAATTTGGATCTCTTCCTCTTTGTTTAAGATCCGATATAGTTAATGCCCCTTCGTTTGCTTGATGGTTCTCTTGTCTATTAAAAACATTTCAATATGTTATTTAATGCCGACGCTGAATCGCACTTACCGCATTAATATAGGTGGGAAAAATGACTAAATGCATGCTTACCATGTTTATTAAACAAAGTGACGCGGCATCGGTAGCTGGTGTGACTTGGAACGTAGAATATTTAATGTCCCTGGGTTCAGAAAATAGTTCATTGACTGCGAGAAGTCAGCAACCCAGATCATTCAGTGCCCAGTATCCAAATCGACGGTTCAGAAACGTCCCATGGAATACAGTAGTCAGTAGTGGCACGCCGAACGAAGTTGGAGATTCATGTTAAACCCATCAATGAAATAATGTTTTCAGACTGGAGTCATCATCGACTTGAACAGGATAACATATTTAATGTTGAAAAGTTGAATTCGGATTTTAGAATTAAAAATGTCGATTCAGACATGACAATATGTTGAGGCGTATAAAGTTCAATCGGAAGCAATCTATTTAATTAATTAAGTACTTGAAATAATTCGATTTACTTGAAAATTTTTAAAAATGTCCAAATAAACTCTTTGTCTAATGATTATTGCATTCAAAACAGCGCTTAACTATTTTGAAAAAGAAAATTCAATTTCAACATCCAACTTCTTTTTTTTTCTTTACAAACCAGCATTTAAAACTAATTACCAGTTAACAAGAGCAAAGTTAACCGCCGCTCGCATTTTGTTAGGTTGACCATATTTTGGGTTCAATCGGAGAAGACGGACAAACTCACTAAATGCCCTTTGTTTTTAGAAATTAAATAAAAATAATGTTAACAAGACAAAAGATCTTAAACTATTGTGCTACAAAGTTTATAGTTAAGAAAATGTTTGGTATTATTGTTAATTTTAATTTTTTATTATGATTTTTACGTGATTTTTTTGAGTTTCTGTATTATATTAATATATTATTTTTTTTAATTTTTGTGTTGTTCTTTAATTTCTATATATAGAAAAATAAAAAACAAAAACAAAAAACTAAGGGCTTGTGTTGGTATCATTGTGGTTTTTTATTTTTATTTTTTGTTTTTAAAAATACAGAAACCAATAAAAATAGTACAGAAATCGAAAAAAACAACATACTAATATAGTATAAAAACTCAAAAAAATAATACAGAAACCAATAAAAATATCACAGAAACTAATACACATATAAAAAATAAAAATATAAAAAAAACGAGAAGTGATACCAAACGTGCTATAATGTTTTACTAAACATAGCCAAAAGTCTTATCCTTACTTAAAATAGTAAGAAAATACAATTCAAGGATTGCTAACTGCTCTTTAACAGGTGAGTTTGATATATAGAATATTTCAATATTGCTAAAGTCTTTATCCTTGTTTTAATAATGTCGCATACTAATTATTATATTATTTATTTAAAATTTCAAATTTCAAATAAAGGGAAAAGAGATATAAAATTACAACCACTTAATTCAATCTCCTCTTAGATGTTTTTAGGAAACAATAAGTCATTTCAAAGCAGTCTCTTTTTTTTGTGAACTTAAAAAAAAGGTAAAAGATTAGCATAGAACATTTGGATGCATCTTCATCTTCATCTAGTGAAGAGACCAAAATGATAGAAAAGTTCCTAAAGAAATGAAAGAATAGGACCTATAAGACAAGACACTCATCTCCTTGAATAATAAAGCTATGAACATTGTATTTTGAGCATAAGGAAAAATCAGTTTCAATGGAGTTTCAATGTGTGGATGGAAAATAAGATTTCACATACCTTATAAGTCGTACTTGATGGCTCTAATGAAATCAAGGAAAAGAAAGGAAGTATGTTTAAACATTAATGTGTCTTTTTTTAAAATAAAGCTTGATAAAAACATTTGAGGTATATTTCAAATTTATTAAAATTATAAATGCTCTTAAAGGCCTAGAAAAAATAATATATATATATATATTAAAATGGTGAGACAAAGGATTAGATATTTTCTAAAGACTTGGGGAAGCAAAAGTGGTGGCCATTTAAGAAGCTAAAGCTTACGTTAGTATTGTATAAAAGCTAATAAAAGTAGTTCTTTTTTTTTTTAGTTAAGAATTATTGACATTTTGGGTTTTGTTGGGTCAATTTGGGTTATAATAGGAGATCAACAATATTTTCTACTAAATAATAATGAAATTTGTATAAAGACCAAATTACAAAGCGAGCATATGTTTTTTCCAATGGCTTAGAACTTGTCTCATTTTATTTCTTTTTATAGATAAAATTTTGCCATTTTTTTTAGTCCATATGGCATGAGTAGATTGGTCTAATATTTCAATGCACGAATTGTTAAATATTATTTGCAGTTTGCCAAATATAGTGGTTTAATTTGAAGCATCCATTTTGGACCATTAAAAAACCTTTAATTTTTCATTTATTTATAAATTAATTAAAGAAATATTGAACTTTATTGCATATAACTCACAGTTTGGACTATTCATTCCTTAGTGCTTAAATAATTTCATTCCATTTTATGAAAGGAAGAGGAGGAAACTATAGCACTACTCTATAAAAACATAAAAAACTCCCTCTTTTCTCTAACAAACCCACCTATCAATGTTGAACATAATAATTATTGTTCAACAATTTTTTAGAAATCAATCATTTTTCATTGTAAATCGCTAGATTATACTTGAATCATACCAAAACCTGAAACTTAAAATGTAAGAAAATCATCCCTTCTCTAGAAATTAATCAGACCATCTTCTCTTTAAACATTTCTTTCGAAGAATGATATCTCTCTCTCCTTATTCTAATAATTAATCTATCGATTTTACCAAAAACCAAAAGAATAAATTTATAATTTACTTCCCTCTCAAATAGAATCATCCTCTCCTTTACCTTAAACATCAAGACCATTGGAGGCTAAGGCTTCTATAAGTCCTCAAGGGACCCAAGAGGGTGGTGGTGTGAATTAAGTGTTCAAAATTTTTTTAAAACTAATAATCTAATCCACTTAAACCAATTTCAAACTATATGCAATCCCTACACTAAAGTTCAACTTAGATGATATGTCAATGTTTATGCCAAACATTCACAATATCAATATAAATTAATAACACAAAAAATGGAAATTAAAGAGTTTAAGATAAGGACGATATGTAAGGATTTTTATAATGGTTTAGCAATAACCTCAATTGCCTATGTCCACTCTTCAAAAATGATGTTGGACGTTTAATTAAATCTTAAAAACCAAGTACAAATTCTTCTTTGGGTGAAGAAGAACCCTTACATTTCTAATCTTCTTTTTAGAAGTTGAAGAGAACATTTAACCAATATTTTTTAAGGCAAAGAGGAACTTTTATAATCAATCTAAACCCAACAAAAGTAAACTTCTTCCATAAGAACACTTACACTTTAAAGGTGTATTATTTGAAAATTCAATATCTAAGGGCTTAAAAAGGTTAACAAGATGAAAAGGCATGAATAATGCAATTCTTGAAATATTTGAAAACATGTTTTATTAGATTGAAAATAATAACTTTGCCCAAAAACCCATATTGAACAATGACAACTTAAAAACTCAAACTATTATAAGGTTTGATCACTTTAATGCTTTAGAACATCAAAAAGATTGTTCAAAAACCATTGGCTACCTTATTTATAGTGTTTACAAGATCAAAATACCGTTGGTTGCATTTAATAGTTATTTTGGAGACAAGAAAAACTATTATACAAGGTTTTCTCAACTAGTTTTTACACTATTAGTAACTACAATGGCAGTTCTGTTAAATATAAATAGTGGCGATCGGCCCTGCCATTCATCTTTTGAACATAACACATGATTATAATGGTGCCATTAACCCCACCATTGTAGGTTATCATTAAAAACACTAGAAACTATAATGGTGCCATTGTGCTGTATGTACAACCTTTGTAGACCACCATTACACTCTAAGAAAAGCATAAAAATGACTCAGAACAAATTTCAAATACTTCTAAACACTTTCTTAATGTCAAATGCAACTTCATTCAAGTTTCAAAAGATCCTTAAGATGATTATGGATACTAAGACTTATCAATTAAGTTTAAAAAATAGTGTGTCTTGGCACAATTTAAACTTACTTTTGAAACTTTTCTTTTCAAATAACTTATAAACACTTTAAACTACTTTTTTCAATATAAAAACATTTCATACTCATTTAATGGGTATTAAATCTTCAAATAAAACTTACAAATAAGTTTAAAACTATCTAAATCTTATTCTTAAAGCTCTAAAATGATCGTCCTTTCATTTTCCTTATTTTGGGTGTTTAAGCTTTGTGTGATGTTTCCAAGTGTACCTATCTTTTAAATCTTGCATAATAAATCACACAATTAGTAATAATTATGATTTGTTATCATTAAAATCAAGATTAAAAGTTTATTTAGTTAAAAAAATCTCCTCCTTTTTGATGATAACAAAACATATGATATTAGGAAATAAAAACACATACAAAACTAATCATATCAAACCATAAGCTCAAGATACCACATATATTCATTATGTAAATGACACCCCTCCTTAATTCATGCATTAAAATAAATTATGCTCCCATCAAGTATAGATGTCATACTCACTTAAGGGCTATAACATAAAAATGGGATTTAAGGACATATTATGCATCAAAAATATATATTATGCGCATTTTGTATTAAAAAATATTATTTCCTATATCATGCATATTATGTATCAAAAGTGTATAATTCACATGTTATATACTAAAAACACAAAATATAAGTATAAAAATGATTCAAGAATTGACTCCCCCTACATGAAGCACCTAACTTAATATTGTACAAACTTCTCCCCCTTTTTAACATCATCAAAAAGTGATAAAAGAATTGAAAAGATACCAATTGTTAAAATTTTTTTATGGAGGAGATCACATCATAGTTTAAAAGCATGTATAAACACATAAAATTTTAAATAGGCCTCCCATCAAGTATTCCTAAATCTCTCCTCATTATACAAAAACTATCCTCATTCATTGATTTAGTGATGATATTAGTCAATTGATATTGTGTATCAACAAATTCTAATTCTATTTCACGATTTTACATATGGTTTCTAATGAAATGATATCTTATCTTATGCTCTTAAACCTTAAATTTTGAATTGGATTTTTGGTTAGGCATATGACAATAATGTTATCATATCTAATAGGGATCATATTAAACTCTATGCCATAATAACTAAGTTGTTGCATAAGCCAAAGCACTTGAACACAATAACTATTGACCGTTACATTTTTTGATTCAGCAATTGATAAAACTACCAAAACTTTGCTTCTTACTAAACCAAGATACCAATGAATTTCCTAAAAATTGACAAGTATTAGATGTATTCTTCCTATCCAAAAGAATATTGGTATAATCCACATCAGAATAGCCATCTAAATTTATAGATGCATTCTAAGGACACCATAATCTTAAGGAAGTTGTTCTAACAAAATACCTAAATATTCACTTAACGGCTAAAAGATAAGACTCTCTGGGATGTGATTGGAACCTAACATATAAAAAATCATTAAACATGATGTAAGGCCTAAAAACTGTCTTCAAATATAATCTTGGTAACCTCCAATCCTGTATTGGGTCTAACATGTTAAAAACCAACCCACTTATCACTCATGGACATTTGTTTTAGCTCCTTATTCATTTGTACAAAACTTTAAAGTGATAAAAAATTGGTTGTAAATCTTGTAACGGTAGGATGACATAAGTTTCTACCATTCATGAAATCTTCCTCTTCAAATTCAGTACCTACACATTATTTTAGATGAACTTTGTCACTTTTCTTGCTTTTTTTACATTCTCATCAATCATAGGAAAATATCTAATACCACCAATATTTTTTCGCAATAAAATAAGACAATGTGTCACATAAGAAGTACAAAAGAAAGAATTGTATGTGCTCTGTAAACTCCTCCCAATTGGTTTATAAGTAGCATCATTGTCAGCGATGAATTAAATACTATTTTTAACCCTAGCCTCATTTACACTTCACAAAAAATCTCTAATAGAGTATCAATTTTTCGTATCAGACCAAGTGCATTAATAGACTTTAAAACCACAGTATCTTTAGCAGAATAAATCAAAAAGTTTATAATAGACTCTTTCTTCTATTTGTTCAACCATTACACATGATTGACTACCCATAAATAGCCTATGTCATTTTTCTTTTTTAAATAAATTTTCATTTGACTAATAAAATTGCTCATAAGATTACCTTTATAGTAATTAATCAAAGGAGTTTTATCATATGAGGCAATAGCATCCATCATAGGTTAGTAATAGTAAAATTGTGTTGCATTAAATAATACATCTATATCATACTATCATCTAGCTATTTCCATACCCTAATTATGAGATGCTTTTTTTTTTCATTACATTGTGAATTGAAGGTTAAGCTCCAAGAGTTATTCTTAAAGTAAAAAAATTTGGTTATTGGCCTTCTTCTTTTCTCTACATTAGTTGAACCTAAACCACTATCTTTTTATTGTGTAGAAGTCCTAGTTCCATCACTATTAGTAGCAACACTACCAAGTCCACCATTGCAAATTGAAATCTCTACCTTCTATCTTTCTCAGTAGAATACTCTTTAAGCAAATTTTTTATCTACCATTTGATATTATGGCTAACCTTTTTGTAAGGTTCCATGTCACCTTAAATTCCAACTATATACCTCTTCAATATGGTGTTCCCCTAACTCTCATATGTTTGTTACGATATAAACATATTATCTAGTTTCTCATGCTAGGAATCATTCTCCCATAAGCCCATGCTAGATCAACAAATATCCCATAAGAAATTGAAAAATCGGAAGTACTTGAACTTCCCTCCATTTACGTGTAAAAACTAATGTAATTGATTGAGTACAACAAACTAATTATAACTAGTAAATAAATATAAGTCATTATATACATTTAATTAATGATTCCAGTAGCTTAATTTTACTTCCAATTTTAAAGAATTTTTTCACAAATTAAAAAAGTACTAAATTCTATATGACTAAATTGGAAAAAATTAAATTGGATGAAATAAAATGTAATTAATAATTCAACTAGGTCAATTTTATTTTTAATTTTGTGAAAATACATTCAAATTTGAAAAAACTTTGCATAATTTTACTAGAAATTGAAAAAGCCATAATTTTTTTCTCTTAATTGAGGAAAACTAAATTCATCAAAATCATATGATAAATGATTCTACTAGTTAAAATTTACTTCTAATTTCATGAAAATGTATTCAATTTTGAAAAAATTCACACAATTTCACCATAAATTGAAAATTCTCAATTCTTAAACCCTAGTTCATTCTAAATCTGAATTAGAATCAATCGATATGTATTCATATGAAATTCAACTTCTACAATGCTTAGAAATGATGAATTAAACACTAAATGATAATTAATTGCATAAAATTTTGTAAAATTGAAAAATCTCAAATCTGTCAAGTTTTGAAAATTACCAATTTCAAGTAAAAATTTTCAAATTGGTTAATGGAAATTAATTCATGTGTATAAGGAGTGGTAAAGGACTGTGCCACCTATTGAAATCTTGTTTGAAACTAGAAAAATTACTAAAGAAAAAGGGAAGTTAAGGTTGAATAAATGAGTGAAATTTGTGATTATTTAATGTTTTAAGAGGAATAATTCAGTTGTTAGAGTGAGACAAAGGTTGGAGTCAAAATATGTGAGATCTATATGTAGAAGTAGCGATTTGGATATTCAGAATGAAAAGAAGGTTAAAAAATTTAAGATGGAGGAGAAAAGAAAGAAAGAGGAAGACTATCGGTATATGTTTGTTCAATATATCAGTTGATCAATCCTTCATGTCGATTGATAGACACTCGTTGACCGATGTATTGGATTGGTCAACTGATTTTTAGAATGTTTCAATATATCGGTTGACCGATTGGGAGGATTGGTCCATTGGTGTTCAAAAAATATTTAACATAGTTGTATTTTGATCCCTGAAAAACTTGAAATTTATATTTTCACCTTGGTATGTATTGGGTATTTTAAATACTAGTTAGTATGGGCTGATATAACCCTTTAATCCTAGTATCATCCATTGTTTAGGTTTGGAACAATATTAGCCCAAATTGTGCCATTTACCGATTGGTATAGAACAATAAACAAGATTATGGCTATACTAATGTTTTTCTTCATGACTAGAGGGTGATACTATTGTATTTAAGTAACCATATTATGATTTTTTCACTTTCTATTTCGTTAGAAATATGTATGGTTTGAGTCCTAATACTAATATAACTTGTTGGCGCTATATGGTAGCTAAAGATGACAAATTAACTGTGGGTAAATTTTTTAAGTCTCTTATAAATCTAAAAATTTACCTTAAATGCAATTTTAGTGAAATGGAAATTTATGAAATATATTAAAATTAAACAATCAATATATGTTAAATTAAAACAAACTTGTAAAGTAAAGAGGATTGGGAAGTGAAAGGCATACCTAATTTATAGTGCTTCGGTGCACAAACCTTGTCTATATCGACTCTTTAACCACTTGTTCAAAACAACCCTTGTAAAAAATCTTTCTTCATAGGTGAAGAGTATTCTTTTATGGCAATCTTTCTTTGCATGTGAAGAGTAATCCTTACAACTCAATTTCAACATGCCTATAAGACAATACAATCAAAAAGTAACTTACTTTGATTAATCAAATTATTTAAGAGGGCTTACAAATAACACTATGATAAATTCATTAAAATCAACAACCACACACACCAAATCACTTAATTTGATCACTACCTAACACTTGTATCCAATTAGTTCACTTAACGTGGATAATCCTTTTAAAAAATCCTAATTGATCTTTTTATGCACTATAATGCTCTTTTATTCAATTGATATATAAACAATATTCCAATACACCTATTTATAGGCTTAGAAAAACTAAACTAGTCGCTTATAGTTTTTAGAAACATTAAATACAATTTCTCTTTAGAACCTAGTCATTGGAACTCTGTTTTCACAACCATTGTTTGGCCACTCCCTAACATTGATCAACTAGTGCACTAGTTAACCGCTTAATCACACTAGGCGACTAGTCCTATAATTTTTCACATACATTTGTTGACCACTATTATACATTGGCCGATTAGTCCTTCTAGAATATAGTTTTTAACATTTCAAAAACTTTTCTTAAGTTTTCCAAACTTCTTAAAGCACATCCAAACACTTCTTTTTAACAATATTTGACTCAAACACTCTTCAAAAACTTTGCCAAAAATATTTTAATGTATTAAGAGGTCTTTCTTTAAAATTCTCAAAAATTTCCTCTTAATTATGATACCTATATGCAAAACACCAAAATATGAATACACATTTATGATTTGAGTCCTTAAAACACATTAATATGATCAAAATAAGAATTACAACAAGAATTCAATAGGACAAACTATTTGTAAGTCCTATGGAATCTAAGAGGGGGGGTGAATTGGTTATTAAAACTTTTTCGCAAATTTAAATTAGCAACCTAAATCAACTAATACAAATATCACTAAACCAATATTCAACCTAAGATGAAATGATAATGCAAATATCAAAGTGAATACAATAGATTGAGTTAAAGAGAAAGACACAAGGAAATTTTTAAAGAAGTTCACCTACCCCAAAGATAGGCTATGTCTCCTTTCCAACTACTTGTTGGATGATTCTATACTAATC
>JAOXYD010000008.1:20174447-20187051 GCA_028565735.1 Pinacopodium congolense | reverse complement strand
TGGTATTGGATTTTGAAGAAGATAAGAATTTTCCATTGATTTTGGGTAAGCCCTTTAAGAATACTGGTAGGGCATTACTGTTTGTAATTAAATCTCATTTTTTCATAACAATTTAAGTGACCAATTCTTATGTAGTAGTATTTATATATTATTCATTGATATAAAATTTTCATAAATTTATAAGATAAATGTAATCCCAATACTAATATTTAAACAAAATAATATTTTGAACTCTTTTTTTTCTAAAAATTTTTGCATATAATTTATTTCAAAATTATCTTTTATTTTGACTTTTCCAATACCTTTATGATCATCATAAATTATAAATTATGAAAATAAATAACTGTCTTTTCTTCTAGATTCTTTTTAGTTTTATCTCACTTCTCTAGAGGAATACAAGGGAATAGTGGTAAACAAAACATCATGAATGAAGTTAAACTAGATCAATGACATTGTATACATTTAGCCTCCGAAATCAATAACCTAAACTGCAAATGAATATTAACGCTTCTTTTCTTTTGCAATGCATTGAAAAATATGAAATTATGTAAAGGTGAATCATCCGTCAAAGTGAATTTCTGCATAATTTTATCGATTCTCAAAATCGGGGTAAGATGTTGAAACGGCACGGTCGTCTAATTACCAATTCAACTTCAAGTGATGGCCAACTAAAGCTGTTCTGGTCCTAGAACACTGTAGGCCGATAGCTTCTTAATGGCTCGTATTTTAGACAGTTGTGTATGATTTATGGGTAAGGGAGACTTGCGATGCAAAGAAATGAGTTCATGAATAAGAAATATAAATAATTGTATTTGTCTTACACTGATACAAACAACCTTCGACTTATATTATTCAATTATTGTTTCTTGACATTTTGCAATAATGTTAGGCGTATTTAAAGTTCTATGTTATTCAATCATTGTTTCTTGACATTTTGCAATAATGTTAAGCATATTCAAAGTTTTATTGGAAGAACTTTACTAAGGTGACAGAAGTTGATCATGTATAACTAAACGTCTATTCCAAACATGTTTTGGTGTAATTCATTGATAAAATTGGACGAAAGGGTCGATAGTGCACACTTTTGTTTCATTAAACAAATGTCACTACCTCGCCACTATTTACAGTTCCCTTTTTTTTTTTTTTTAAATGAGTCGAAACATACAAATGACGAACTAAAACGGTACCGTCATCTGATCCTCAAGGCTTTACAATGGACCCGGATGAGCTGCTTACGACTCCCAATAAACTAGGGAGACACTGGTTAAAGACAACGCTAGCAGTGAAAAATCAACATAAGGGCATACAAATACTACCAACATTCCTTATGATACTAGGTGGTCCTTAGTTTCCTCTGTTTTAGCACTGCAAAATATAAGATGATCACCGTCCCTAATCACATCAATGTCCTCAATTTCAGCTTTGTCCTTGTTCATCAGAACTTTTGCAGGCCAGAACCCAAACTTCTTTGAACCAATCTCAAGCAACTCTTGAAATGTCTTGGGAAGCAGAACAAGCTTGGGAGAAACTTCTCCACTTTCACGGCAACTTATTGTCACTCTCAGTGGGCTAATTTCATTATTTGTTACATCCGTACTGTGCCTCACTGGGAATAACAAGTCTTTCTCAATACCATGCGTACCTGACATCATCCCAAAAAGCGAATTATGAAAAATGTTTGTTCTACGCCTTGGCCGAGATTGGGTCCACGGTCCTTCTTTAGTCGGGAATGAACCTTCTTGAGAGACTGGACGAATTGCTGGCTCACTAGTAAATCTGCCCAGGTATCGAACTCCATGTTGTTGATGTTGTTGTTGTTGTTGTTGTTGCTTCTCAGATATTTTAACGAAAGACTGTGATCTTAAATCATCGTGAGCTTGGAAAATGAGTTTTATTTCTTCCTGTCCTTGTTGGTCTGCTAGGTCTCTAGGACTCCAGCCATGGACATCTTTTTTATCAACATCCGCACCATGGTCTATGAGGAATTTGACAATGTCGATGTTGTCTTCACAAACTGCAACATGAAGGGCTGTGGTTCCGTTGCGTCTTGGAAGTTTAACATCACCACCAAAGCGGACGATGTCGTTCAGTAAGTTCAAGTTGTTGTCTTCAGCGGCTGTGCATGCAAAATGACCCACGTCACCAAAGTGTAGGCTTGCTCCGTTTTCTGTCAGCAGTTTGGTTACTTGTTCGTGGCCGCCAAGCATTGCTTCCCAGAGTGGCACGTTCCCATCTGAGTCTGCATATACATCCACTTAACTAAACCATTTGAAAATTGAAAGTTCTCAAAATTAATATATCAATTCTCAAGAACGATAAATATTGTTTATTATTTGGATTTTATGCTAAGATAATATGATAAACCAGATAGCTGTCAGGTTCTAAGTTATGAGGGATGACAGACATCACGATTAGAATCTAGCCGAGTGTTGCTCTTACATAACAAAAGAACTTTAAAAGAAATAAAGCAAGATGAAAACACTCTCACCATAGAAAAAAGTCGACCTCAAACAAGGGTTTATAGGAAAATGACTTCAAAGAATATTTTAAGAAAAAGTCAACACTCATGAAGCAGTCAGGATAAGGTAAATATTTAACCGTCAATCTTTGATGATCATATTGCTATAAATAGGTACCTCATGGCTCCAATCTTAAAATATTGCGGATGGAGACGTGAGCATTATTGTGGTTACCAAATTAAGGAAAGGAGGTATGGCATAGATGCTGCACAGCATCATGCATGAGACTTAGACAATGAAATAGGAAATTTTCTCGTCAACAACCACGCCAATGATTTAGCTACTTTTCTGGATAAGAGTGTCACAGAGTCACCTAGATCTACAGAATAATTTAATGTGGAGGAGTTGACATTGTCTCAAGTCAACTTATGGTCTGAAAGCATCTACCTTATTATATTATTAAATTCTATTTTATGCTTTTTGCTTTTTCCTGGCATATATCTGTTATAAGAAATACTATGACTCCACGATTTATCAATAGATCAATAGTTTTTTTTACACAAGTATCACATTTAAATTCGGATTGCCCTCTGATTATATAATTTCTGACATATCATAAGTTACCTTTACAGTTAGGATCTGCTCCGTAATCCAGCAGAAGAAGCACACAATTCTCAGTTCCTTTCGATGCTGCTATATGCTGTGGAACAAGTAAGAGTAAGTGCTTCGTTATGTAGACAAGTTTGTGAGTTCTCCAAAAGCATTGTCAAAGATTTTAACTTACCAGAGCTGACCTCCCATTGTTGTCTGACTCATTTGGATCCAGGCCCCTTTTCAACAATTGAAGCAACAACAAATCATCTCCTCTTAAAGCAGCAAAACATAGACTGAGAGGTAGGTCCATTCTACCACGAGCTAGCATGTTCTCTGTCTCCAACAAAACACCCTCCATAATTGGGTCCTTGAGTTCTTTCAAATGCTGCCCCATCAGAATCAAAACGCCAAGAATTTGCAGGAAAAAAAAAATCAACAATTTGTTTATCGAAAGAACTTATTGTACAAACAAGTCTTCGCTTCTAGAAAGATCAGAATGTGCAGCATAACTTCCTGAAGCAAACAACAAATTGCTGACATTTCCAATTACGTAAACATGAAAATTGTACTAGGCAATAGACGCTAACAGAAATAAAATTGATTGCAGACCTGAAGAAGATTATTCATGATAATGGTCCCATCACCAACATTGGCCTGAACAATGTTCAAGAATGTGGCTCGATTTAGACGTAGTAGCTGACTTAATCTTTTGGTCCTCACCGTGAAAAGTTGTGGCCTATAACAAAGTACTCCAATCTCACCACACAAATCACTAGTCTTTGCTTCCCCAACAACCTGCAATCAACCTACAAAGCTTCAGGATTCAGCGAACCAATCAATTATGGAACTTTTCCTTGATGCCACGACGGAATTTTGTTCAATGTAAAAAAATTTCCACGTGTTTCAAGTCAGTGGACTTGCCTGCTCAACTCCATTTTTCATGATTAGCAGATCCTGGAAAGGAATTCAAAGATTTAAGATACCCACCATGATTGAGTTATTTCAATCAATACTAATACGTAGAGATTAGATTTTACCACAGCACCAGTGACAAGTATATAGAAGTCTGTTGGCGCTTCATTTTGCAAAATCACATCTTCTTTTGGGGGAAAGTACTCTGCTTTCATCTCCGAGACCTTTAATATTCGGTTTTCATAAAGAAACTCCAGTATTAGCAATTTTTTAAGTGAAAGAACCTCAGAAGAGTACAGAGTCGGCACCGTCTATAGGAAGAATTACCAGCTGGAAAAGTAAGTCATTTGAAACCCCACGAAACAAGTAAACCTGGTCTACAAGAGAGTAGAAAAGATAATGTGAAATGCTTGAACGAATGGCTTTAGGAAGGGCATCAAGAGTTTCTTGCTGCTGCAGTCCTTCTGAATCTGTTCTGAACTTCAAACACAAATGTGCAAGCATTTGATCTTGTAGGCGGATCGGCAATTGATTTCTGTGAGCAAAACTTGACGCAGCTTGTATTGTATCTCTCTGAACGTTCAACCAAACGATTGAAAGTTACTACTTAGTATTCACAATCTTTTCTGCAGATCTCAACTCATTACTGAATTAAGAAGTAAGAATTACTTACAAATCTTCGAGTCCGACTGGTCCCATGAACAACCAAATTGGTCATATTACCAATCAAATACGCGGTCAATCCGAGGTTAAAAAGCATGTAGAACACGTCAAATATCATCTCTGACGTGTTCACAGGATGCAAATCACCATAGCCAACAGTCGTCAGAGTGGTAATGGACCAATAAATGGAAGTTACATATCTGATCGAAATACTCTGATGAAGGAAGTCACTTCCCAAGGCCGCTCCAATCCATGTCCTTCGGGGATCATGATAGTGTGCAGCTATGAGATAATAGAAACACCCAGCACAGTGAACAGCAAAAAGAGTGACCTATTGGAAGCAACCACATCCTTCTAAGTTAAAGAAGTCATAGAGAGAACAAAAGAATAAACATGTTTGCTTATCTTATGCCCATCTTTAGTCACTACTTACGCATATAAGTTTGGCACATCGAACCCAGAAGTAGTTGTAGTTCCGATCTTTCTCCAATCTGTTCACAATAATTGATGAAAATTAATCACTGACAAAGACAAAACAAGGACTGGGTTGTCCATGAAGGCAAATGGAGAAACGCGCTTACCTGGAAAATAAGGCACTGACTCTTCGAAGACGCCAAAGGCGAAGCATGTTGAAGAAGCCATAAGTCCGAAGCTGTTTAGGGGAGATTTTTCTAGCAAGTTCAGAAGGTATGGTGGATATAACATCAAAGGCTAACCAGGAACTTGTGTACTTCCAAGCTATCTTCTTTGGATCGTCAATGAGGAGATACGTAGCTTTGTCAAGGTAAGCTACAAAGAAAGTGACAACTATATCTATGGCAAAGAATCCATTGACAATATTATCAGCAATGGAGAGAGCCCTCACTGTTTGCTTGATGAAACCAAATTCAAATGGTGATACCCAAGCAGTATAGATGACCAGAACAACGAGAAAAGTTTCCCAAACTCTGCAGAAAATAGTTAAGATTAGCGTTGGAGGACATTGTCAGTGAATACTTCGTGCAAATTCTGCATTGTAAATGACAGAGATAGCCAGGTGAAATGGCAGTGTGCAAGTCAAAGTAGAAGACTCTAATTTCAAAGCCACCGCATAGGAATATTTTTGGTCTTGCCCGGCTGCAAATCAATAAGAATATTATGAACAATCACAGTTTGATTGTTGGAGTCATGCATTTACAATTCAATTCCAAAACATTTCAACTCATCCAAAGAACAACACACCTATTATTCCATACCTTCCTCAGAATTACCTAAAACTAATAATGATAACAGTCTTGAGATTCAACAACAAGAACCAATGAACAGACTAATGAGTTTCTATCCATCTACAAAACGGAAGGGTACAAAAACTTGGTAGTAATATAAACAAAGAGTATCAAGAGAGTCATTGTTGTCTCTCTCTCTCTCTCTTTCAGAAATCCAGACAAAAACAAATAATGCAAAAAAAGTGAAGCAACAGAAGCAAAGATTAGTCAAACGAGGAAAATAACAAAAATAATCACTAGAAACAAAACATTTATAAGTTGGTAAGCAAAGAAATTCCATAAACAAACAAGCAACCGTTAAATCATTGAACGAAGACGACTAGGAAGAGGAGCAGTACTGGAACACCTGTAACGACGATCATAAGGTGATACGATGAACCTCCGGAGCTTGACTCTACGGTTACTTCTTGCACCAAGAGAAGGCAAAATCCCCGTGGATAAACTGTAGTGACTACCATCTCTAGACAACTGCTCTATCTCCTCCTGCCCACATACTGATACTCCTAACACCCCTCCGTTTCGCAGAGTGGCCATTGACTCAACAAAAACAACCCTATACAAAGCCACCCAACTCTCTTTCTCTCTCTCTACATATATCTATCTCTGCTTCCTTCTCTTTCGTTAAGCTTGTACAGTGGGTGTTGTTGTTATATTAATAGCTAGCGAACTCTCTTCGAGAGCAATGTTTTAAATACTGTACTAGTACTGATATCAGATTAGTCTCGAAAACGGTACTGTATCGATACCAGTTAATACCGATACCGTTTCGAATAATTATTTTAAATTATAAATTAATTTGTAAAATTTTATAAAATTTACAAAAAAATTTATAAATGTATTATATTATATAATTTTTAATTTAACTTTAAAATTAAAAAGTTCAAAATACAAAAAAAATTTTAAAAAAATTTTAAAATTTTTTTTTTAATTTTTTTCTGGTACCGACCGGTACAGATCAGTACCAGTCGATACCAATCAGTATTTAAATTCAGTATCGATTTCAACTATTTCATACTATTTTTCGACCGGTTTAGAGTCTTTGGATGGATGATTTTATTTCTATGATTTTACTTATGTTATTCATAACTAGAAGCTTCCACTTCAAATACTATGATTTTACTTTCTTAACCCTTCTCGTTAAACTTACCTTTACTTAACATTGGGCCCTCTTCCTTTATATTTTGATTTGTTTTTGGTCCAAGTGTCACTGCTGGCCATGGAAGGTCATCTACCTAAGGATGTTTAGTTAATCGCTTGATCTTAATCTCAGAGCAATCTTCCTTCCCTACATAATAAAATAACTACAACGATCTAAATCTCGGAAGATGACAAGAGGAAAGGGATAGATTCTAAAGAGATCTATGTGTTTGTATTTGATAAGGGAAAATAAAAATCCCATGAAAAGAAAATAACTTGGGTTTTTGCCTTCTCTTGCCCTTATTAACTTGATGTAAGAGAAAAGGTTTTAATGTTGGAAATGAAGTCAAAGATCAGAAGGATGAGAGAGTCTCGTTGGATTAGATCACATATAGAGTTAAAGAATATCCCTTTATGTCTTTTTTACTTATCTACCTATCTTTACTTGTGAAATCAGAGCACATTTGTCCTTAAACATTTTTTTTTCATTTTAATTTTTAGTTATCATAGACTAAAAGATATAATATATTAAATTGAAATGTAAAGGTAAAAGATTGAAATAGAAATATCTTAAGTTATAAGACTTGACTGAAAATTTTATCAAAGTTGTAGGATCAAAGATATGGTTTTTCCTATTACTTAAACCTTTTAATAATTAGGTTTTAATGAGATTTAACATCTAATGTTAATTCTTATTAATCAAATATTATATATTTGATCTTAAAGTTTTTCCAAATTTATGCAATCCATTAAGTTATTAAATATATGAGCAATCGATATAAATTATGATTTTATATTGTGTTTAAGATTAGATAATTTTAATTTATCTTTAACTCTTTAATTAAATGACTTGTATCCATAAATTAAGATTAACATTCAACAATATATAATGATCATTCAAATATTAAAAATATCAAAATGGTTTTAACTAATCTTTTTGTGCATATTTTTTTCTATATAATTTAATCCTTTCATAAGTAAACTTGCTTTCTTGCAAGGATTCAGATATTTATTTAAATATTTTCATATTTTAATTTAGAAGATCAACTACTTCTTTCGTAAGGAAGAAATTATTATATATGTTAATCTTTTAATTTATTAATATCTAATCTTAATAAAATAACATTAAGAATCATACATAAATACGATATTTATATCGTAATTAAGATCTTATAATAATTTCATTTCTAAAATATATATATTTAGTTAAACTTATCGTATACATAAATATATATAATAAATTAACTTTAATTAATTAAATAACAAGTGCACGGTCAACCAATTGAATTTATCCCATAAACCAGCTCTTAAAACACATATGCATTAATATATGCTTCACTTACGTATAACATTATGTTTTTCTGGCATGAGGAAGCTGTGCACCAAAGAACTATAAAACAACATATTCAGTACACAAGAAATAACAAACACATTCGTAATTAGTGCCTGATAAAAGAAACATCAAGAGTGTATAAATATCAATAACTAGGCGGCTGGGAGTCTTGTTAAACTCTTTTCCATTGATTAATCTAACACTCTTAAGGGACTTTGGTATGATAGTTGCAGCTAAAGATTGATTTATGTAAATATGCAATCGTAGAAAAAGGTGCAAAGAAATCAAGATTGTGATCAATAGTAGGCAATTAAGAAAAAGAAACAAAAGACGACTTGATCAAGTAAGCAAAATAATGGAGAAATGACGCCTGGGCTGAATTTGTCCTTGGATCTGATAACCCTAAATATAGCCGCCAGAATCAAATGATTGTGACGAGATGTTAAGGCCTTTTTAGTTAATTTTTTATTTTTAAATATAAAAATTTTAAAAATATATTAATATAATAAAAATTAATACTTAATAATTAATAATTAATAAAAAATTAAAACCCATAACTTAATTAAACATTTAATAAAAATGAAAGAAAATGCTTATAAGGTAGGAGGGCGAGGCCTATTAGTTCTATTCTGGTAACCAATTGCCTTATTATTTCTCATAACTCAAGGGAAGCAAGGTAGGTGTAACAGCAAACCAATATTGTATGAACTTTATTGAACAACCAATGCTGAAATGACACGTCCCTGTTAATAAATGGAGCCAGCTAGAAAATAACATGGATATGTCCTTGTCAATGAGGTATGCAGTTGGGATTTTTCTTTCCAATTTTCTTTCTCTACATTTTCTTTTGTTTTCTTTTATTTTCAATTATCTTCTCGTCGATTGGGAAAGAAGTTGGCAAAATATTATGGCTTATAGCCATCATATCCCTATAAATATGTAACTACCAATTAGAGTTGCTCTTGTGCTACTAAGTATGGCAACAGTCAATGGTATTACTAGCAATGGCGTCCATAAATCCCAGATTGAGGCTATTCAAAGTGTGCCCCCCCTCAAGGTCTCCGAGCCACGGCAGACACGACAACTCTCCGTCGTGGACACCGTCGCCACCAGCGTTTTCCGGGGTTGTCTCAACATAGTCCTTTACTATAACGGGGCCGTGAAGGAGAATTCCGGTTGGGTAGTTGCTGGGTGGTTTAAGGAGTCATTAATGAGAACTTTGGTGGAGTACCCTATACTCAGTGGACGCCTGAGGAGGGTTGAACATGATAACGGAGAGCTAGAGATTGTTTCCAATGATAGTGGTGCTAGGCTTATTGAGGCAAAGATTCCAATAAAGCTGCAAGAGTTTCTAGAATCGACAGACAGAGAGATGTTAGAAGCTGAGCTTGTTCTTTGGAAGAACATTGATGAAGAAGATCCTCAATTCTCTCCCCTATTTTATGTTCAGGTCAGTGAACTTAATTCTTTTGCATAAATTTTATGTAAATGCCATGTATGTTCACTATTTTCTTAGTAAAAAAGACATAAATATGTAATATAAGTCACTTAATGCATAGAACTTGCAAAAAGCGGAGGTATTACTATAATCCTAAAACAGATTCAGCTTCGTTACTTTTAAATGTAGAGACCAACTTCGTACATATTCCTATTGAGGTTTGTTTTACAGGTGACTAATTTCCAGTGCGGGGGATACTCCATTGGAATAAGCTGCAGCCTTCTTTTGGCAGACCTTTTGATCGGACAAAACTTCATTACAGAATGGGCAAAAGTTCACAGGGATATAGTCTCCAAAAATGAAGTTGTCAAGCTACCTATATTTTATCTACCAAATCTCAAACCCGCTAGTTTCTCTCCGGATGGCACTATTACCACAACCCCAAGTAAGAACTCTGGCCAAACTATGATCTTCAGAACGGAGAGGGAAAGCGCGGATTTGAAGAACGCATTGCGTCTTTCCATCGAGGAAGCTGAATCCAAACTGGGTGCTGAAATGCCGTCAGAGTTCTGTCTGCTTGTCAAAGAATCAACCATGGTCACCAAAGTAGAAAATTGCAATAAACATGACCTTGAAATACTCCCTACCATCCTCGGAGCTAAATTGGTTTCTTCAAGTTGGGATGTTCTTGGCATCAATCGGGTAGCTTTCCATGAAGAGAACGAACCTGCTCGTATTTCGTATTGGATTGGTTCCATTAACGAGGGACTTGCTTTGGCGATTGCAGTTCCTAGTTCTTCTGATTTGAACATTATTGTCACAATCCCTAATTGATGAATTATTAGGAGATTTATAAGTTAATTAAAAGCATGTTTGGACATAATGACCGTGTTTCATTTTTCTTTTTCTCATAAAATTAATCATGAAACAAATATAATTGCTTGGACACTGATTATTGACACTTTGGTTTCCGAGGACTTGTGTTATTATTATGTCCTTTATTATATTTTGAAGATTGTGTACGAATACTTTGCAATTTTCCCTTTCACAGATGATCAATCATGAGTACAGTGCTGGGAAATCAAAGCATGTTTGGACATAATCAGCATGTTTCATTTTCTTTTCTGATAGAATTAATCATGAAACAGTTATAAGTGTGTTGACATTGATTATTGACACTTCTGGTTTACCAGGACTTGAGATATTATTTTGTCCTTTATTACATTTTGAAGATTGTGTAAAATTACTTTGCAATCTTTTCTTTCAATGTTGATAAATTATGAGTATAGTGTTGGAAAATCGAGATGCAATCGAATCGTGCATAACAGAAGTAAAAACAATTTTTTTTTAATTTATTATAAGTTAAGATTACTTTAAATTATAATAAGATTAAATTATAAATAGAATAAAGTATGAATTTAAATTCATACTTTATTGTTGAACCAAGGATATTTTAATAATGTACTTTGATAATGATAAAACATCATTATTACTAATGATTGAGTTTTGATGTGTAATTAAAATAGAAAAATAAAAGATGTTCAAGTTTACATTTGTTAAAGCTCACGATTGGTGCTTCAAGTAAAGGATACGACAAGCAAGCTTTGGATGATCAAGAATAGTTGATTAAGATTAAAGATTAAGAAAGAAAATTAAGTTTGGATAGGTTTAAAGTATCTTAGAATGTAAGTTTCCTAAACTTTATCAATGCCTGAAAGGGCTTTTACATTTGCATGACTTCTTTTACATAAACATTTACATATAGGATTTAAATTATAATTTTAGTGATTAATTGATTTTTATTTTTGTATTAAGAATTGTATTAGAAAGGCAATAGACTTTAAGGTATTTAATAAAAAATGTAATATTAATGTATGTCTCTAGATGAGTTTAAGTGAATTGAAATATTGTATAAAATTTCATAACATAGTCATTGATTCATTTTGGTTATTCATATAGTACTAAATTATAATTTCAAATTTGTTTGAAGCCTTGATTATGTTAGGAAAATGCTTGGATAGTTAACAATATCTTTTTTTGTTGTTGCAATTTTAGATTTGAAATCCACTTGGTTTAAGCTCAATTGTTAACATACCTCAATTTTGTCTAGATTTGAATTATTGATGAGCTAGTCGTAAGCTACCAAATAATAAAATTACCTAACCTACCTAACTAAGTAGCTATGGCAAGTCAGGGTCGATCCCACAGAGAGCTAAAGTGAATTGCTATTTCTAATGTTGTTAAAAAGAAAATAAAACCCTCAAAAGCAAAGACATTAAAACTAAATACTATGACGAAATAGAACTAAATAAAGAAGAAACAAATAAGAAATACAAAAACTAGGTGGAAGATATATCAGGAATTTTAGACTTATAATCGATCCTCGAAATGGATAACTTGCGATTGATGTAAGATGCTAGCCTATAAGTTCAAACAAACTCTCAAATCCTCAGTTATGCCATTTTTATATAGGTCATATACGATAGAAAACCTATCCCAAATCATGAAGCAACCTAGAATAAGCTCTCTAGATTTTACGATGCGATAGCATCAACAACTAGAGAACGACTAGCCTAAGGTACAATCTCACAAGCTCGAATTGTCTGACTTAGAGAATTAGAATTCCAGGCTAAGTTATTAAGTTCATCGAAAAATTCATTTAGCTTATTGTTACCTATGGAAATCACTCAGACTATTACAGATTACAAGTTCATTCTTAACAATAAAATTAGAAATTAAACCTAAGATGGCCAATCTTAAGAATTAATCTTTAATTCATGTCATTTATATGGAATTCTAATTC
>JAOXYD010000008.1:20158754-20174347 GCA_028565735.1 Pinacopodium congolense | reverse complement strand
ATAAAAATTTTAATAATATTAATAATATTAAAATTAGGAATAATAATAATAATATAATTTACTAAATTTATAAAATTGAGAAGAATAATAAAAAATTAATAATAATAATAATAATATAGGTAAGGATATTTTGGTCTTTTTGTTTGTTATTCCTTTGTCATTCCAAATTTATATTTTCAAATCAAATACTGGCATAGAAATTCTTTAGTAGTAAACCAAATAAAATAATACTTATTCCATTTTATTTTTTATCTATTATATTCTTAAATGATAGTTATTCTATTTCTTACCTATTTCATTCTTTAAACCAAACATACCATGAGTTTATCATGGAACACACTTGTATAAATGTATATTTTATTAAAAAGGGTTAGAGTTAATGCGTGAGATTTGCCTTTTATCAACTTGGAGAAGAAAGTCTCCAAAAATACATAAAAATTGACTTAAAGTATGTCTAGTAATATATTTTATATATGTACTTTAAGGGTTTGAATTTTCTTGAACACGTGAGAGAGAAAATGTTTAAATTGGTCCATGACAAAAAATTGATATAAATTGACTTCTTAATAATGGATTAATACTAAAAACTGACTTCATAATACTGAATTAATATAAAATGACTTGCACATCAACTTAAATTTCGTATTATTTCTATAATTATAGAAAATTTTATATTAGTACTTACCACCTCCTTTTTTTAAAATAAAAGATAAAAGAACTTTCAACTTATATACCTACTAAAAACATTATATATTTTTTTATAGAAAACTACTATGCTTTTTATTTTTACTTATTTTATGGTCGTTCCAAGTCAAAGTCCGATTTTATTCAACTGTCTCATCCTCTTAACTTCATCATGTCAAACTTGGACTGCAAATCGAATGGAATTTTCAAGCTAGCATTACTGGTCCTATTCACCACACCTACGCTCACGCAGTTCTCACGTTTCCCATTCAAAAATTCTATTTCCAACTAGTATAAGAATTTAGTCCCGACTAAACGTGTTGAATAAGTTATCAGATAAAATTTACAAATTTTCGTGCTTTCACAACTATATAATTCTCTTTTAATGCTTATTGTTAATCATCTCAAAAGAAAAAATATATAAGTGTCTCTTATATATTAACAAATAATTTAAAAATATATAAATAGTTTAAATATTTCTATATATGATAGCCACCAATAGAGCACTAATTTGACTTTAGTTGTTAAAATTTTTTTAAAGCGAATCTCACCTTATATCTTGTGATTCTCAAAATTGTATAAACATTATAGTGGTAAGGGAGCAGTATATTTTCAGTTCTCTACTTTTAATCAATTTTTTAATTCAGTTTTCCATCTTTAATTTTTTTCATTTGAATACTTCATTTTTACGATAATATCTAAACTAGTCTTTTCGTCAATTAAAATTGATAGAAGGTTGATATAAACAAAAAAATAACTTTAATTATTGAGCAACATCAGCACAACTAAAACGACGTTGTTTTGTTTTAATAAATTATCAATTAAACGACGTTGTTTCATTTATTTTCAGTCCTCCACCCTTACAAATTTCTTAATCCAATCTTTCATCTTTAATATTTTCTATTTGAGTACCCTACTTTTACGATTATACCCAAACCAATCGTTCCGTCAGTTTAAATTGACGAAAGGTTGATTTGAACAAAAAATAACTTCATTTATTATGCCACATCACCAATTCTTCTCTCCAAAATAACTTCATTTATTGGTCACATCAAATTCGTTATATTTATGAAGAGAAGAAAATTAGGAGTTTTACTGTGAATTTTTTAAATAAAATGACATTGTTTTATTTAATAATTCATTAAACCGAAATATCGTCGTTTTGCTTGTAATGATGCAACCTAATAAATGAAGTTATTTTTTGTCCAGATCAACCTTCTGTCAATTTAAAATGATAAAAAGACTGGTTTAGATATAATCATAAAAGTGGAGTACTCAAATAGAAAATAGTAAAAGTAAAGGACTGAATTAGGAAATTTGTTAAAGGGAGAAAACTAAAAATAAATGAAACGATGTCGTTTTGGTTGATAATTCATTAAACTAAAATGACATCATTTTGTTTGTGCTGATATAGCTTAATAAATGAAGTTATTTTTTGTCCATATCCACCTTCTGTCAATTTTAACTGACGAAAGGACTAGTTTAAGTATAATCATAAAAATAAAGTACTCAAATAAAAAAAATTAAAAGTGAAAGACTGAATTAAAAAATTAATTAAAGATGAAACACTGAAAATATGCTTATCCCCGGTGATAATTATTAGTTGGATGGACAAATTCCAAAATTCCAATTAATTTATCGTCCTCGTTTATAGCAGTAGATGCTTTTCCAATTATACGTCAGGTACATGATGATAACATAGAAATAAAAAACTATAAACTGGTGCCAAGTTTAAAGTGATTCTAGTGGCAATACCTTTCTTTCTAAGAAATGTCAATAAAGAATGGGCATATGCAAGGTGTGTTAAATTTAGTGTGGCCGGTGTAACTAATAAGTTAAGTCTAATGAATGGAATCCAATATAATGGTTATTGGATATTTAACGAATTGAACTTAACTGGGTCCATGAACCTTCCCTCTCCCTTTGACCATATAAGGGCAATGCAGTTGAATAAATTGTATATGAAACAAACATTACAGAATTTCTTAACCATCGGAGAAAATTGAAAGATAAAGGAAGAGAGGGAAGAAAGAATCCTGTAGAAAATCTAGAAACTATGGATAACATTATAGTTTATGGTGTTTAATTTGATCCATTAATGTTTTCAAATGGTATCAAATCATGGTTATTAACATTTTGATTTCCATATAGGACTGCCGTAAATGGTTCCTGTCTTCTCCTTATTTTTCATTTTCTGTGAATCTGTTTGGCAATTTCTGGTTTTGACAATGGTGATTCTTTGCAAAAACATAAAGGAAAATCGTTTAAATGTGTTGAATGAAAAGAATCGCAACCTAGATGGACTTTAGGAAAACTCAATTGGTTAGGATTTCTGCTAAGAATAGATGGTTCACTCTGTGTTTATGTTCTTTGTGTTTTGGTTAAAGCAACAGACTTAAAACTCAGTTGAATAACAGCAGTTTTAGCGTGATAAACCAAAGATAGATGGTTTAGAAAAGAAAACTCTATTTTTTTGTTGTTTTGACCACGAAATAGTTTAATGGTGGCTATAATAGATTATGGCATGAGAAAGGTTTTTATTTACAAGCCTTAAAGGAGAAGTCATGAAAAGAAACGTTAAAAAAAAGGACTAAAACTAGAATTGGTGCCAAGAGGAAGATAATCATTGAGGGTAGAGGTTGGTGCATACGCTGCACGGGCCTGCCAACCAACTGCATTCGCCAAACAACTTTTTAGCCATCTGGCCTGAGGCCAGAATAAAGCTTTTCATTTTTTCTGGGCCTGTAGTTTTGCTTGTCTGGTCCAAATACAGCCTAGAACCTTGGACCTAGGCCAGGGCAACTTATAAATTTGGAATTATAGATTTTATTTTAGACTATAATCAAAGTTTATTTTAGGTCATCGAAGGATTATGGGTTTTAATTTTAAACCCTAATTAAAGTATTATGATTAAGGATAGTTTGTTAGTCACCAAAGCGATCAAACTAATTAAATTACATCTTGTCATATATGATAATTATACAATTAAATGTTTATTACATGGAAAGCTTGTTAGTCACTAAAGTAATCTAACTTAGAAATATTTAGACATTTAATTATGAAATTTTTAATTGTTCATGTTGATATGGTGCTATTGAAATGACATAGAAGTTAAACTGAATAATTGAGATTGTTAATTATAATGTTAGGAGGTAACCCAAAGGTGGATCATTACTTATGATTAATGACATTAAAGGGACCTATCAACATATTTGGTTAATATGATTGTATATCCAAAGATAACACGCATATTAAGAAGAATATGATTGATTTTCCATTATAATGAATGTTATTGACATCATTATCGATTACAACTATGTATTTAAATATCACCTAAAGAAGAACTTAAATGCATAATCAAAGTTATTAGTTAGTTTGAATCCATTAAGTTTACTTAAAGCATTAATGTGTGAGCTATGTGTTACATTTGCAACATCTACTAATTTATTTGCTCTAGGAAATAGGCTTATTAAGTTCAATGGTCTGAACTATGTAGATTGGTCTGAACAAATCTAACTTCAACTGAGTGTAATGGATTTGGACTTGACCATAGTTTCAGAGGCAAGACCCAAAACCATAATCGAGGCTAGTTTTAAAGCTGACAAGTCTTATTACAAGGCTTGAGAATGGTCTAACAAGTTGAGTTTGAATATGATGTGAATGATGATCGTAGAAAATATTAAGCCCACCAATGCTTAAAACGGACAACGTAAAGGAGTTCATATTGATAATGAAGGAATACTCCTAGTTAGAAATAGCTGACAAGTCGATAGTAAGGACTTTAATGAGTGAACTAACAACCAAGAAATTTGATTAATCACAGCCCATTAATGATCATGTAACACATATGTCAAATTTAGCAGCTAAATTGAAAGTGATGGGTATAGATGCAATTAAGTCCTTCCTATTATATTTTATTATCAACTCACTTCCTTTGG
Source organism: Pinacopodium congolense (assembly GCA_028565735.1). Lineage (NCBI taxonomy): Eukaryota > Viridiplantae > Streptophyta > Magnoliopsida > Malpighiales > Erythroxylaceae > Pinacopodium > Pinacopodium congolense. Next base: position 20,169,725 of record JAOXYD010000008.1, on the reverse strand, counting down.
AGTTTGGCCAGTTCCAGGTGAATTACAACACCTTAAAAGAACAATAGAACCTTCAGAAAATTAAGGCCATGTTGGTTCAAGAGGAAGGGAGATTGAAGAAAATGAAGGATCACTCTGTTTATCTCACTTTTCATCAAGGAGCTAGTAGCAACAAGAAAAAACTAGGAAAGAAAGGCAAAGATAAGGATAAACCTCTTAGAAAGGTTAATAAGGGCCAAATCTATAAAGACAAAAGGTGTCATTTTTGCAAGAAACTTGTTCACTTCAAAAGGAATTACCCTAAAAGGAAGACTTGGTTCGAAAAGAAAGGTACATACTATATTTTAGTATGTTTTGAATCAAACCTTATTGCAATCCATAATAATACCTGGTGGTAAAATTCTGGTGCACCAACTCATGTACTGCATATTATACATGAATCCTTACAATCTAGCCTATAAATGGAACTGATAAGTTTTTATATATGAGGAACATAATGAAAGCACGAATAAAGGGCATCTGGACGTATAGATTGATGTTGGATACTAGATGTCACATGAACATAGAAAAGTGTCTTTATATTCCTGAATGTGTTAGGAATTTAATTTTTGTTACAAAGTTCAATGATGTAGGATTTCACTTTAAGATTAAAAACAATATTTTTTCCATTATATAAATATAAGTACTATTATAGTTCAAGTATTTTAATATATTGTTTATATCTTTTCAATCTTGATGTTAATTTTGCCAAATCTATATTTGATGTTGATCATATTATAGGAAATAAATGTAGTGCACATAATAAGTGTTTTGCTTTTTTTTGGCATAAAATGTTAGGTCACATATCCAAAGAAAGAGTATAGAGGTTATTGAAAAATGAAATCTTACCTCAGTTAGATTTTGTAAACTGGGATATATGTGTGGATTGCATTAAAGGTAAGCAAACTAAACACATATCAAAGCATCAAACCACAAGGAGTAGTGAACTACTTGAATTAATACACACTGATATTTGTGGTCTTTTTTACCTTTCTTCTTGGGGCAGCGAAAAGTATTTTATCACCTTATTGATAAATTCTTACGATATGATTACATCTATTTATTGCATGAAAAATCTTAATTCATAAACATCATAAAGGTGTTTATTAATGAGATAGAGAGGTAATTAGATAGAAAAGTAAAGATAATGAGATTTAATAGAGGTGGTGAATACTATGAAAAATTTGATGAAAATGGACAATGTCCAGGTCCAATTGCAAAATTTCTTACAAGTTGATGAATTTGTGCTTAATACACGATGCCTAATATACCGTAATAAAATAGTATAATTGAATGGCAAAATCGTACTCCTATGGACATGGTTAAGAGTATGTTAAGTTATAGTACTATACCTTTATCATTGTGGATGCATACATTAAAGACCACTATGTATCTACTTAATAGGGTTCCTAGTAAGGCAATTCCTAAGACACCTTATGAAATGTAGATAGGAAGGAGACCTATTTTATGATATCTTTACATTTGGAGTTGTCCGGTAGAAGTTAGGCTGTATAATCCACATGGAAAGAACCTTGATGTGAGGACCATTAGTAGTTATTTCATCAACTATCCTGAAAAGTTAAAGAGGTACATATTTTACTATCCTAATCATAATATGAGAATAGTTGAATTTGGTAATGCTCGATTCATTAAGAATGATCAAATTAATAGGAGTGAGGAACCACAAAAAATGGATATTCAGAAGAGTCGAATTAAAACTCCTCCTTCAAGTGTTATTTTCTCAGTTGTTGTTTCTTTTATTGCATCATGGATCTGTAACATATCAACACAACAAATTAATATTCCATCTCCATAAATTGACCATGTTAATAAAGAACTAGCTAATGATGTTACAAATGATCAAGTGATGCCACAAGAAATAGCATTATAAAAGTCTGTAAAGTAGGGAAGACCAGCTATTTCAAATGACTATGAAGTTTATTCGCTTAAACATGAATGTGATTTGAGTATTGATTAAGATCCAATCTTGTTCAAATAAGCTATAGAATGTAACAATTCTGGAAGGTGGGTCAATGCTATGAAAGAAGAGTTGAAATTAATGGATGACATAAAAGCTTGGGAATTAGTTGCTAGAAGGTGCAAAGCAAGTGGGTCTTTAAAACCAATCGTAACTCACAAGGCAACGTTGAGAGATATAAAGTCAGTCTTATTGCCAAAAGTTTCACACAAAAGGATGGCATTGACTATAATAACCGTCTCTCCAGTTTCAAAGAAGGACTTGTTAATAATTGTTATGGATCTGGTGGCTTATTATGATTTAGAAATTCACCAAATAGATGTAAAAATCGCTTTTCACAATGGTGACTTAGAAGAAGAAGTGTATATGGACCAACCGGAAGGATTTAAAACCATAGAAAAGGAAAAGTTAGTGTGTAGGTTAAAGAAGTCAATATATAGATTGAAACAACCTTCCCAACAATGGTACCTTAAGTTTAATGATATCATTACGTCTTATAGTTTTATAGAAAACATTATTGATCAGTGTATCTATATGAAAGTCAGTAGGAGCAAGTTTATTATATTAATCCTATAAGTTAACGATATTCTTTTTGCTGCTAATAATATGACTATGTTACATAATGTTAAGAATATCCTCTCTAATCATTTAGATATAGGTGAGGTATCATATGTGATAAGAATAGAAATATTCCATGATAGATCACAAGGATTGTCACGATTGTCTCAGAAAAGTTATATCGAGAAAGTATTAAAGAGATTTATAATGGAAAAGTACTCCGCATGGATAGTTTTAATTCATAAAGAGGACAAATATAGCCAATTACAATGCATAAAGAACGATTTGGAACGTAAAGAAATAAAGTCTATTCTTCATGCATCAGTAGTTGGAATCTTAATGTATTCTCAAACATACACTCAGTCGGATATCAGTTTTACTATTGGAATGTTGGGCCAATATTAAAGTAATCCTAGCATGGACCACTGGAAAGTTGCAAGGAAAGTATTAATATATTTACAAGGCACGAAGGATTATATGCTCATATATAAAAAGTCAAACCATTTGGAATTGATAGGTTACTCATATTCAGACTATACCGGATTTGTAGACTCATAAAAATCTACATTTGGTTATATGTTCCTAGTAGTTGAAGGGCAGTTTCATGAAAAAGTATAAATAAGTCAGTCATTGCTACTTCCACTATAGAGGCTGAATTTGTGGCATGTTTTGAGGCCACAATTCATGAATTGTGGTTACGAAACTTTATCTTAAGTCTTAGCATTGCTGGCAGTAAATCCAGACAAGAATTTATTATGAAAACTCCATAACTGTTTTCTTCTCTAAGAATGACAAGTATTCAAAAGTGCAAAACATATGGATTTAAAGTACTTATGTGTAAAAGAAAAAGTGTAAAAACGTAATGTATCGATTGAGTATATTGATACTGATATGATGATAGCGGATCCGTTAACTAAAGGATTGTCACCCAAAGCATTTATTGGCCATGTTGAAAGGATGGACATCATAAATAAATCCTTATTAGCATTGTTATCTAACATGTATATATACATATGATTGTCTTGCTCAGATTGTTATGACATTTGTGAATTCAATTAAAGTTATGTTTTTTCCTATTTAGTTATTATCCACATTATGTTATGATGTATACAAGTATTGTTTATGTGTGATAACAATAATAGGATACTCAAAGTTTAAAGAGTTAAGTTAATTATGTGATAGATTGAAGGAATCATGTTGTTAAATAATTTGTGACTACCATAATCCTATAATCTCAATTCAATTACGATTGACTTGATAAGATTCCATATATGAGGTGCACTTAAAGTTATATTGTTGAATCATCAAATGATAACATAGGCCAAGTGGGAGAATGTTAAATTTAGTGTGGCCCATGTAAATAATAACTTAAGTCTAATGAATAGAACCCGATATGATGGTTATTGGATATTTAACAAATTGGGCTTAACTGGGTCCAATGGATCCTTCCCTCTCCCTTTAACCATGTAAATGCAATGCAATTGAATAAACTGTATACGATACAAACATTACAAAATTTTGCTTTCTTAACCATTAGAGGAAACTAAAAGATAAAGGAATAGAGGGAAGAAAGAATCCTGTAAAAAAATATGGAAACTATGGATAACAGTATGTTTATGGTGTTTAATTTGATCCATTAATGTTTTCAAGGTGGCTATCTTAACAATCTGTGCCTTATTATTTTAGTCAAATTTAGTCCTTCAGTTATGTATAAAAGAAATTTGAAAAGGAAAGGAATTAAAAAATTTTGAAGGTGGAAACTGATATTATATACTGTTTAAGATCATTATTCTAAATATTATTAGATTTACTTTATTAAGAATAAATTTGAAGTGCTTAATGTTTTTATTAAGTTCCATTATATTATTGAAAAAATTTTATCGTTAAATCAAAAATTTTCAAGCTGATTGGGGAGGAGAATATCAAGCCTTGCAATCATATTAACCTGAAAAATGGAATAACTCATCAAAACTTTTTTCCTAAAACCTCAAAACAACATGGATGTACAGAAGGAAAAAATCAACATATTATAGAAACTAGTTTAGCTTTACTTCAACATTCCTCTGTTCTTACAGATTATTTGCTTTTGATATTATAGTTTACATTATAAATATGTTGCCTACACTTATCCTTTCTCATCCTAATCCCTATCAAATTCTTTTTAAACAAAGTCCTAATTATAATAATATGCATGTTTTTGGGTGCTTGCGTTATCCTTAGTTACGAACCTATACTCCATATAAATTAACACCTCATTCCAAATAATGTGTTTTGATGGGATACATCAAAATTCATAAAGGTTTCTATTTTCTTGATCTTGAGTCTAAAATGTTTATCATCTCACGCCATGTTGTTTTTTATGAATAGGAGTTTCCTTGTTTTCAAATCTTTCATGACAAGTTTCAGTGCTTAGGATTCATCACCAACCACTATTTTTTTATAAAATTTTAATTACACTTATATCTCCCCATCGTTACTTCCATCCTTGTCTACTATCCCTACCTCAAAACATTTTCACTCCTAAAAACCACCATCTACTATAACACAACCACCATCCATACAACATCCACCAACGTCACCTAGACCCCTTGCCACTCCCATCATTGATGTTCCCTATAATTCCTCACCTAAGACCTGAACACCACCAATGCACTAAACGTGTTCCTCACCCAAGACATATATGCCACGCTTATACCAAACTTCACCTAGCCCAAGTGCACCACCAACGCTTGACACCACCTATAACTCCTCACCTAACATAAGCCATCCACCCCTATCATCTAGCGTAAATGCACCACTCACAATAGACATCACTTATAATTCCTTACCTAAGACATACATATCACCAGATAACTCTCATATGATATCACCTAACTTGCTTTTAATTATTGACTTCACTCGTTACAATTATGATATTACTGAATTATTTCGTTAACACCATATGGTCACTATATCCAAAACTAATTCTCTTAAGCTTGCCAATTTTTCACCTCCTCAAAAATTAAACCCTCAATGTATAAACAAGCCAATAAATCTAAAAAAAGGAGACAACCAACACAAGAGGAGTACAATGCTATGATCCGTAACAACACTGTATTTTAGTGTCTCCTTCTTAAGCTGATAATAAAGTTAGGTGCAAATAGGTATATCGTATCAAGTAAAAGCCAGATGGTACGATTGATCACTACAAGGCATGTTTGGTGGCAAAGGGATTCCATCATCGCCTAGGTGTGGATTATACAAACACCTTTAGTTCAGTCATTAAACATGCCACTATCCATCTTTTATTATCATATGCATTATCTAATAATTGGGGGATTAGACAATTGAATGTTTCTAATGCTTTTTTACATGGTTCCTTAAAAAGAATGTATTTATAAAACAACCGCAATGGTATGCTCATCCTACTTATCTGAACTATGTTTGTAAATTTCAAAATTCCATTTATAGATTGAAACAAGTGCCTTGCCAAATTTTTAAGTGCTTGACGAATGAATTAATCAAACTTGAATTCAAGGGTTCAAAGACTGATGCCTCTCTCTTCATCCTACAATATGGTACAGCTCAAGTTTTTTTATTGTTATATATTGATGATATTATCCTTATAAGAAATAATGATGTGAATAATGTTTCTACACTAGCTTATGACGAGTTAAAACTGAGTACTCATGATGGGAATTATTTCTCGGATACTACTCTTTATCAAAGTATTATTGGAGGCTTGCAGTACCTCTGTTTAACTAGTCCTAACATTTGTTATATAGTCAATAAGGTTTCTCAATTCATGCACTCACTTACTGATCAACACTGGATAGCAGTTAAATGGCTACTTGGCTACTTAGATATCTCATTTGCCCTATTAATCAAGGCATTATGTTAAGACATTCAAGTTCTTCTCATATATCAGAGCGCCACAGGTTTTGCTATTTATATTGGTAATAATTTAGTATTTTAGGGATTAAGGAAACAAAGAACAATGGCTAAATCATCTACAGATTTAGAGTATCGTGTTGTTGTTACTACTATAATAGAGTTACAATGGTTATAATTGGACATGTAGGAAATTGGTATTCCTTTTACATCCTCTCCTATTTTGTAGTGTGAAAATTTAAGTGCTACTTATCTCAGTACTACACCTATTTTCATATACAGTCTAAGCATTTGGAAATTGAGTTTTATCATGTGTAGGACAAAGATGCTAACAAAGAACTTGAAGTGCATTATTTTTTAGTATAAGGATGAAACGGTTGACTATCTTGCGAAGACCAGTTCATCTTGAGTGAGGGTGATAAAGATAGCAAGAGTACAAAATCTGCATAAGTAACGATATTATTCTATATGTTATTTATTGTGTATTTAGATTGATGCTTATCTATAGTTTAGATAGATATTATACGTTCTTGTCCTACAACTTTGTAAACTATATATATGTACCTTATTACCAAATGTCAATGTACAGAATATTGCCTTTCCAAATATTGTTTATAATAATATACAATTAATAAATTATGATTTATTGAATTTAACTCAAATTGTATTAGGCCAAGATTACACATTATTTCCATATAAAAAAATATTGCGTACATATTGTTATTAATTAGACCATCATTATGTTGTGTGATTATTTCATTAAAAAATTGTAACAGCTTGTAACAATATAATTTCAATTTTAACAGTATGTAAATATTAAACATCTATCTATTTACATCATTTACATACTAATTTGTACTACTATTGTATGAAATGACTCAAATACTTTATATAAATTTGAATATATTTAAGTCATATGGGGATATTTGGATAAAAAATTCATAATAGCATGTTGACTTCAAGATTAAATATTAAATGTAACTTGGGAAAGTAACATCCTTTGAGATATAGAACTTCTTTGATAGGGGATGATAGTATTTAGACTCTTTTTTAGTTGAAATTATCCTATGATAACATACTTTATTTTCCTTAGATTTAGTTTTTCTCTAGTGCAATTATGGACATGAACAAACGCCTCACACCTAAATATTTTAGGGCTAAGATTATACGCAATGTGTAGGTTAGGATAAAATATTGAGAAAATTTCTATTGAACTTCTTAATCCAAAAACTCTAGAAGGCAAACAGTTTATGAGGTGAGTGGCTGTAAGACTTGCTTCCTTATAAAATAATTTAGGCATATTGTTTAGGAGTATAAAAACTTGAATTGTTTTAAAAAATTGACTATTTTTTCTTTTTACTGCTTCATTTTGTTGTGGGGTAATGACATAAGATAACTTAAAACACTTGTATAAATTTAAATTCATTTAGAAGGGGTCACTACTTTTAATTCCGAAGTTAGTGTGTTAGTTTTGCCTTCCATCAACTTGTAGAAGAATGTTATCCAAATCAAATATAAATTGACTTGAATTAACTACAAATTTTTAAAAATTTTGGTCTAACCGTGCAGTTTATATATGTATCTTAAGGGTTTGAATTTTCTTGTACAAGTGAGAGAGAAAATGTTTAAATTGACTCATGACAAAGAATTGATATAAATTGACTTCTTAATGTACGATTAGTATTAAAAATTGACTTCATAATTCTAGATTAATATAAATTGACCCAAAATCAACTTAAATTTCATGGAATTTTAAAATTATCGAAGTCTTATATTAGGATATGGAACATGTTTTTTAAAAATAAAGTATAAAGGACCTTTCACCTTATATGCCTTCTGAAAGCATTCCAAGTACTAATTTTATGGAAAACTACTATGTTTTGTTTTTAATTCTTCTATAACTGCTTCATCCTCTAACATCATCATCCAAAACTTAAGAGTTCAGGTTGAAACGGCATGTTCAAGCTAGTTTTCCTGGTCTATTCGCCACACCAACGGTAACGCTGTTCTTACATTTCTCATTCAAAATCTCTGTTTCCAACAACTACTATAAATCTGACGTATTTAGTTCATATTAGATGTACATGGAATAAATTGTCAAATCTGTATTCTGATTTACAAATTAGATGTTTGAGATAAGGAACCATTTAAATAATTTTCATGTAATAATTATTGGTAGCGATCACATTGTAAATGCAAGATATACATATACATTTTTAATTTTTTTTTAAAATTTATTATCACATGAAAACCACTAAATATTTTCCTTTAGGTAACCTCATTCGATTTTCTTTTTCAAAATAAATCTCACCTTAGATCTTGTGATTCTCATAATTATATAAACATTTTAATAGTAATTGTTAATTGGTTGAACAAATAAAAATTTTAAATTCCAATTATTCTACGTACTCACTTAGATCAGCATATACTTTTCCAATTACGTCAGGTATATGATGATAAACATAGAAATAAAAATAAAAATAGATAAAAATAAGCCACAAGTTTATAGTGATCCTAGTGGCAGTACCTTTCTTTCTAAGAAATGTCTAATAAAGAATGGGCTATGCAAGGTGACTGTCTCAACAATCTTTTATTATTCCATTAATGAAAGTTAGACGTCAGTTACGCATAAATTTGAAGGTTCATTCTGATCCAAAATTTTGAATAAAAAACATCCTTTAAGTTAAAGGGGATTTTTCAAAGAGCCTCTCTATCTGGGTAATAGAGCTGCCAAATTCAATTGAATTATTTAAAATAAAAAATTATGAAATATTATAGGTACTTAAAATAACTTATTTAAACTTAATAAAAATAAATAAGTACTAATTTTTTAATCAAATTATAAACAAATAAATGAATATTATTACTGGCTATTATATAAATAAGTAAAGTTTGATTTATTAAATTTATCTCAAATTGAACAACTATATATTGGTTCCTTATAAAAAAAAGATATTATCTAGATATTGTTATTTAACTTTAAGAAAAATTATAATGTTTGAAAGTGTTCAAATAAGATTTTAACTTTAAGAAAAATTATAATGTCTGAAAGTGTTCAAATAAGTTTTATATTTAATTTCTCAGAACAAACGATTTCATATTTTAAAAAGTTCCAATTAAAGCATTCAGATAAGATTTTTCACATTTTAAAGATGATTAATTAAATTTCAAATTGAGAGAAATTCAGTTTTTCATCAAAATTTAAATGTAACATTTTTTACCGTTAAGTATCCAACTAGGTTTTTCATTAGTTTGAGGTTTAAATTAATTTTTTAAAAAATATTAGGTTCTTATTCAAATAGTATCAAATCTTAGAGTCTTTTGTTTAATGTTTGTATAAAACTAGTCCGTACAACTTATGTTTCAACTCTTAATTGAATTATTATATGTGGGTATTAGTTTATACGCTTGTAATCAATCGGTTGGTTATAATTACTCATATGACATTATAGATTTATTTAATAAAAAATATTATTTATCTTCATGCATTTTTTATTTATATTAATAAAATATTTATTATAATTAAAAATTATAATGAGATTCAAATTATATTTTTGTATTATTCCTAAAATATTTCTAACTATAATTTTATCAAGATGAGTTATTGATAAAATAGATAGACTAACAAACATTATGTTTTATTTTTATTAAGAATGCAACCGATCTTATATGTTAAAGTGTAAAGATATTTAAACAAATGTGTGAGTGTTTATTAGAAAGTAAATTCACTAAACTGACCCAATAATAAGGATCCTGAATGCAACATTATTTTTTGAATAAAACATTATTTGTTTATATACGGATTAATTTATTATGATGGTTATGTAATTAATCTTTAGATTTGAAATTATTAAAGTTATTTCTTCTAAGAATTATTATTTTTTAATGTGACTTATAATCTATTCTATAGATTCACTCAAATTGCTAGTAGTTAGATATATTATAAATTATAGGGACAATAATTACATAAGTAATAAATATTTTAGAATTTTTTCAGTTGAGTAACAAACCTTTAAAAATTTTCAATTAACTTATCGACTTTTAAAAAGTTTTTCAATTAAGGTAAAAATATTAACTCTGTTTAATTAATACTGATATGGCAAATAGATTTGCCATTTCAGCATCCACATGTGTATTCTTTTTATCTTGAAAATTTTTTGATTTAGTGAGCAATCTTTTAAAAAAAATTTAATTCATTGAGCAACTTTTTAAAAATTTTTCAATTTATTGACTAACAATTTAAAATTAATTTGATTTAAGTTAAAATTAACTTTTAATAAAAATAACAAGTGATTAATATACCATTATTTTATTAGGAAGTATTGTATAACAATTTATAAGTTTAATTAATAAATATATAACTTATCCCTTTGAAAGATTAAAAATTATTTTATTAAAATAAAATAATTTTAAATTATAAATAATTTTAAAAATATATTGCAAAATTATATTTCCAGTAGAAAATTTTTAATTATTCAAAATTATTATAGAATTGAATATTTTCAATTATATTGAAATTATTTAATTATATTCAAAAATTGAAAATA
>JAOXYD010000008.1:20135081-20158654 GCA_028565735.1 Pinacopodium congolense | reverse complement strand
TAATTATTAAAAATATATTTGGTATAATTATTAATACATAATTATAATGTATTATAGTTATTATTATATAATATAACATTTTGTGATAATATTTTTATATAATATTTTAGAATTGTTTTAAAAAGCACATTAAAAAAGTTTAGTAAGGATAGTTTTGGAAGACAATAGTGTATTTCTTAAGATTGTGAAATTCATTTAGAAATCTTAACTATTTTGGTAGAATTTAGATTAGTTATGTTGAATTATATAGAATTTAAATCATATAATTGAAATGAACAGTTTTTTTAATTTTAAACATAAAAACTTGAAATTTAAATGAATTCCACAAAATTCAACAAAATTCAATTTTATAGAATTAATTTGTTTCAAACAGGTTTTGAATTTATTTAATAATAAGAAAAGAACTATAAACAACAAAAGATAAAAAATTAACGAAGGGAACATATCCAAATAGGGTCAACAATACGATCTATGGATGTGTTTATAATCGAGAAATGTATTTGGTAATTGCATGCCTCAATATGTTGTGCGAAATTTAGAATCAAACTATTCTTGGAAAAAAATAGAAGTGTAGATTATGTTTGATACAGATATGGGCTACAATTATAAGAAGGAACCTAGACAGGTGAAGCTCAAATGCAAGTTACTGAAGCCCAAGTGGCTTGAAGACTATATCCAGGCTTGAAAAAAAAAAAAGCTATAGCCATAACAGATTTATTAATGAGAAAGAACATGTTAGTTAGTAATAGTTTAAGACTATGCCGAGTGTCATGTGATCCTTAAATCAAGGAATTTCAGTAATATTAGAAGCCCTTTTATTAAGAAAATGAAAATGAAAAACAAGGCAAAGAATAGACAAATTTCATTAATTTTAGTCTTCTTCTTGTTGGAGTTGCCAGATCCTTCTTTAATCATGGTCCATTCCTATCTAATTTCTTATCATTGGTGCTTTCGTTTCTTTTTCTCAATGCCTTCTAAGCTTAATCTCGATGATGTCTTAGAAAAGCTCACTATCTTGGCTGACTAAATTGCTAGTTTACAAGCCTCCATTGACCAACACTGGGCCTCTTTGCAATCCTCCATTTCATCATTTGATGATAAACATCAGTCCCTTTTCAACTGCAGGTACTCTCCTCCCCCCCATAAAATTCACACAACCTCAACCATTTTCCTCCCTTCCCCAACCCACTTCAATCTTATCTCCTCACCAGAACCCCCATCTTATATTTCCACCACCTCTCACTTCCTTTATATCTCTTTCCCTTAAATCACATAAGTTAAAAATCCTATCTTCGATGGCTCTAACCCCTTAGATTGGCTATTTTAAGTTGACTAGTATTTCCAAATTTATCACATACCTCCTGACCAATGTATCGATTTGGTAGCCTTCTACATGTATGGGGATGCCCTTAGTTGGTATAAGTAGATGTACAACAATCAATAGCTCTCCTCCTATGAAAATTTCATAAGAGCTTTTGAAGAGCAGATCTTTTTAAATTAAGACAATCTAGGCCAATTCAAGCTTACTAGGTTAAGTTTGAAAAACTCTGCAATCTAAGGGTGGGTCTCTCATCAAATTCAGTGTTATACTGCTTCATCTCAAGCCTCAAATTTAAGATTCAACAGGAGCTAGTAATTTTTCAACCACACTCTATTTCCCAAACTATTAGCTTAGCCAAATTACTAGAAACCAAATTTTAGTCCACCAATCCCTATTCCTCTCGCCTTTGCCCCTTCCCTCCTAATAGACCACTACTACCCTCTCCTTCCCCCACTTCCAAATATCCTATCAAACTTTTCTCCCCTTTTGAAATGCAATATAGGCGCTCTAAGGGCCTCTGCTATAACTGTGATGAAAAATTTCACCCTGGTCATCATTGTAAAACCAATCAACTCCTACTCCTAATACAGGATGACATAACTACGATTGACCTCAGTGATGATTGCTCGCCTTCCTCACTCCCTTCTTCTACTCTACCACCCTTACCTACCCCTTCACTTACTTATCCGTCCACCCCTACATAAATTGAACATTTTCACACATCTCCTGCAACTATTCTAAGGCCTGTCACACCTAAAAGTATGCATATCCAAGGGAAAATCCATGGCCATTCGATTTTAGTCCTAATTGATTTTGGTAGTACCCACAACATCATCCAACCATGCCTTGCCTAGTTTTTCAATCTTCCTATATCAGCTATCTTGTCATTTTAATTATGGTAGGTAATAGGGATCATTTGAACTATTCAGGTTATTGCTTTGAAGTTCCACTGACACTATAGAATCATAAATTTATTATCTCTTTTTTCATCCTACCTATCCAGGGTGTTGAAGTGGTTTTAAGGGGTCCAATGGTTGAGTACCCTAGGCCCTATTCTCTCTGATTTTTCTATTCCTATCATGTCTTTTTATCACCAAGGGTCTCTCATCAATTTTATGGGTGCCTTAATGATAGAACTTATCACTTACAATTAACTCTAACGCAACTTTCACATTCACTCTATAACTTCTTGTTTCCCCTTGTCTGCCTCCCAAACCAATTTAATCACCCTTCACAATCTATTACAAAAACCTCTTTGTCATACCAAATTTCTTCTTTCCATTTAGATATATAAGCTTTGCTTCTTTTATATTCTCAGGTGTTCCACCATCCTAAGGGTCTGCCTCCCCCTTGCCCTTTAAGACATCCACCTTATTCGTAATTCACCCCCTGTCAATGTTAAAACCTATAGGTATCCTCATTTTTAGAAAGATATTATGGCTAAGCTCATTTTGGATATGCTCTTAAAAGGACTCATGAAGCATTGTCAAAGTCCTTTCTCTTCATCGATTTTATTAGTTTGTAAAAAAGATGGCACATGATGCTTTTGCGTTGACCATCGTGCTCTCAGTGCCCTCACTATTCACGACATATTTCCTATCCCAATTGTAGATGACTACTTGATGAACTTTTTAGTGCTAAGGTGTTTTCCAAAATTGACCTACTCCCTAGTTATCACCAAATCTGTATGGCAATTGAAGACACTCCTAAGATAACTTTTCGCACCACAAATGGCCATTATGAATTTTTAATTATGCCTTTCAACCTGAGTAATGCCCCATCTACATTTTAGCGAGTCATAAATGAACTATTCAGACCCTTCTTTAGAAAATTTGTCCTATTTTTTTTATGACATCTTAGTTTATAGTCACAATTGGTCCGAACATTTGGACCATCTTGAGTAGGCGCTTAAGTTACTCTCCTCCCATAATCTCTATGCTAAACTATCTAAATGCTTATTTTTTTTATTTCTTTTATAAACTATCTAGGTTACATAATCTCTGCTCAAGGAGTGTTGGTGGATCCTAGCAAAATCAGGCTACTATAACTAGCCTATTCCTACTATAATCAAGGCCTTATGTGGTTTTTTAGGCCTATCAGGCTGCTACAGATGTTTTGTTTGAAACTATGCTTCTATTGCTAGTCCTTTTATTAATCTATTACATAATAATGTTTTCAAATGGTCTCATACAGCTACAAAGGAATTTCAGGAATTAAAAACAACAATGACTAAAACTCCAGTCTTTCATTTAATTGATTTTTCCTTAACTTTCGAGCTGACTACTGATGCTTCTAGAATTCCCATTGGTGCAATTTTGTCTCAACTTGGCCACCCTATTGCCTATTTTAGCAAGAAGCCTCCCCATCCTATGCCATCAACTTCTGCTATACCAAAGAAATGTTTGTTATTACTAAAGCTATAAAAAAAAATAGAGATAGTATTTTATGAGTAATAAGTTTAAAATTTTTACTAACTAAAAAAGCCTAAAGCACATGATTTCTTAAACGATATAGATACCAGATCAACAGAAATGGCTCACTAAATTATTGGGCTATAACTTTTAGATTCATTACACACTTAGTAAGGAGAACAAAGTGGCTGACACCCTCTTTCGGGTATTTTGACCAGGTGTTCTTTTGGCTCTCTAAAATTAATCTTTTTCTTGGTTTTACCATCTCCTTCAATATTTTTCTAGTCCCCCTGTACATAATTTCAACAACAAGACATAATCAGACCCAACTCTATAACCTTATTATTGCTTCCTCAATGACATCCTCTATTATCATAATCATATTTACATACCTAAGGCCATCAGATTGCATGAGCAATTACTCATTAAATTCCATGCAACGCTTATTGGAGGCTATTAAGGCATTCACGCCACCACAAATCGCCTCGTAACTTCTTTCTACTGGCCCAACATGATCAAGGATATCAAGACCTTCATTAAAGAATGTATTGTTTGTCAACAATACAAACCAATGAATCAAGAACCTTATGGCCTATTGCAACCACTACCTACTCCTTTACAGGTATGGAAAGACATTGCTATGATCCCCAATTCTTAAGGGAAGACAACAATTTGGGTAGTAGTGGACCGCCTTACTAAGTTCGCTCATTTCATTGCCTTACCTTCCACATACTCGACGGCTTCTTTGGCAATCACCTTCCTTACTAACATTTTCAGACTGCATGGGATGCCCAAATCAATTATCAATGGTCAAGCCCTAATATTCCTCAGCAAATTTTGGAAATAAAATTTCAAATTACAAGGAACGACCTTTACTTATAGCAACGCTTACCACCCATAAACAGATAGCCAGTCGGAAGTCATCAATTGCTGCCTTTAATTATACTTTTGCTGCTTCATCAATGACGAGCCTTGCCAATGGTCACAATTCCTTCACCTGGCTGAATACTAGTATAACACATCCTTGTACTCCTTCACCAAGATGATTCCTTTTCAAGCCCTTTATAGCCATCTGCCTTCATCATTACTATCATACATCTCTGACTCCACCACCATCGCCTCACTTAATGAAACATTAACACACAGACACAACTTATTATCAACCTTGAAAGTAAATCTATCTTCCAATACCCACCATATGGAACAACAGACCAACTTACATCGTCAAGAGAAAACCTTTGCTTTCGGTGAGTGGGTCTCTTTGTGAAATTCCAACCTTATAGACAAATCTCAGTTCACTATCGACCTTCTCAGAAGCTTTCCAAGAGGTTTTACAGATCTTTTTGTGCTTTATGACTCA
Source organism: Pinacopodium congolense (assembly GCA_028565735.1). Classification (NCBI taxonomy): domain Eukaryota; kingdom Viridiplantae; phylum Streptophyta; class Magnoliopsida; order Malpighiales; family Erythroxylaceae; genus Pinacopodium; species Pinacopodium congolense. The sequence goes on along the minus strand of JAOXYD010000008.1, from coordinate 20,153,562 downwards.
TCAGCAAGGTCGCGTATGAACTAGATCTTTTGATAACCACCCGCATCCACCCAATATTCCATGTTTCCCTCATCTGCCATTGTTATGGGCATCCGGACATGCAAACCTGCGCTTTTTTACCCTCATTAGATGATGCCCACCCAATCTAAGTGCTTAGAGCCATCTCGAGTACTCGCACTCTCGTCTCTCCTTAAGGCCCCCTTTGACAGTTGCTGGTTCATTGGGACACGTAGACCCTAGAAGAGGTCACGTGCGAAGATTTGGATAACTTCAAAGCATTGTATCCCACTTTTGACCTTGAGGACAGGGTCTTGGCTAGGTCGAGCGGTAATGATATAGCATGGGCCACACCCCTGAGGAGGAACCTAAACAGGTGAAGCCCAAATGTAAGTTGTTGAAGCCCAAGTGGTCTGAAGACTATATCTAAGCCTAAAAAAAAAACATATTAAGCTACAATTATAATAGATATAACAATAAAAAAGAATATGTTAGTTGGTTATAGTTTAAGATTATACCAAATATCATGCAATCCTTAAATCAAGGAATTTCAGTTATATTGTAAGCCATTTTATTAAAACAATGAAAATGAAAAGAAAGGTAGAGAATAGCCAAATTTAACTAATTTTAGTCTTCTTCTTGCTGAAGTTGTCAGACCCTTCTCTAATCAGTGTCCATTCCTACTTGAGTTCTTATTAATATTAGTTTATATTTTTACATTCAATTGCTTAGTCATAAATTAATGTATTATATTATTAATTTATTAAATAAAGGTGTTTTATTTTATATATTTTATTAATTATATTTAATACTTAATAATAAAAATAAAATCTATAAAATAATTATGGCACAATCAATAATGATGAAATAGTACTATAATATTCAAGTTGTATTTAGTTATTATTCTTAATTATAATTTCACCAAGATGTAATATTGATATAATAGCAAAATTATCATACATTACGTTTATTTTTTATGAAAAATAATTGATTTCATAACTTAAAATATAGAAATATTTAAGCAAATGTGTATGTATACTTATTAGAGAATAAATTACATAATTAACCTAATCATAATAATCTTAAATAGAATATTATTTGTATGTCTTTACATGTCTTTACTAAGTATTCTTTAAACTTGATCCTATAAAAGTATCTTATACAAAAATTACTATATTTTCATATTATTTGCTATTTATTTTATTGAGGAGCTTGGTTAGTAGTATCTGGATATAGTATGAACTATATGGAAACAGTTGAATAAGTTAATAAATAATTTGTCATCCTAAATTAATCAAAAAGAATGTTTCATTGTTTTTTTTATCTGTAATGATTTAAGAATTTTTTAATCATAGTGAGTTGAGATTTGAAAAGTTTATTTTAAAGCATCAATTATAATGAATCACTAATTAGTAAAAACGAATATGACTCGACTTAAATAGAGTAAACATTAAATGTATATTTTATATTCCATTGTAAGTTGTTTAAATTCCTATTGAATTTAGAAAAATTATTTTCGAATTGATTATTTTTTTTAGAAAAAAGGATTAAATGCTTATTAGCAATACTCATGGAATTTACTAATTAACTTGTAGCTCATCGGGAGAAGATGTTTAAAATATCTTCCTCTATTAAGGTTTAAATCTTGGTAGAGCCAAAAGTTAAATTTCTAAAAGAAAACACTTATGAATTTAATTTTGTTTTCAAGAATTGAATTATTTAATTGAATTAGTTATCAAATGAAAAATTAAAGTAATGTAAAGTTTTAAATGATTATCTTTTATAACTAGATTATATTAGATATAGTTTTTTATAATAAGATTATATTAATTAAGACAAGATCTAAAATTTTAAAAATTCAGATCCCCTAATTAAATATTAAGTATAAATTGAGAAAGTGATTATTGTCTTCTATTATTTAAGTATAAAACTAAAGTTTTGTTTATTGTAAAATTTATTGAGTAAACAAAAGATACTTTTAATTTGAATATGCTTTATCTTAAATTTTAAATTCATTATCTTGTAAAATTAAAAGCATGATTAGAAATATCATATATGATATTTTTTAATAAGACATGTTACCTAATTAATCTAGAAGTCATAAGAGATGATATTGACAAGTATGTTATTTACCTAATTTAATTTAAACGGTTTGTCCTGTAGACTTAAGGTCAATTACATTAAATAGATCATAACTTAATAAAAAATTATTTGACAATTAAGTAATGAAATATTTTGTTAGATTCATTATTTTATTTGGTTTTATGATATAAACTAATAGTTGATCTTTTACATGCTTTTGGTTGTAAGATAAAATGAGAAAAAAAAAGTTCTAGAGGAGTATTATGGATGGTAATAAGTTTATTGGATCAAACTTTGGATTGGTTGAAGAACTTAAGAATTGTACTTAAATAAGAAAAGAAATTATTGTTCTTGATGTTGTAATTCCACCAGAGTTTAATGTGAATACAATTGCAGAAGTCAAGGAGAAATATCAATGTCATATTGATAATGATGAACAAGCTACATTCTTAATATGAGTTAGTATGTCTCTTGAGATTCAGAAACATCATAAGAACATGGATGCTCATATTGTAATTATATATCTCAAAGAGTTGCTTGGTGCACAAAGTAAGGTGAAGAAGTATGAGAGTTTTTATAGTATTATATCAATGTAAGATGGTAGAAGGATATTTAGTAGTGTTACATGTACTAAAAATGATTTATTATATTAAAATTTTATGTTAATTGGATTTTATTATGGACCATATATTAAGCATTGATTTGGTACTTTACTATCTTAAAAAGAGCTTTTTGTAACTTATCATTAACTATCATATGAACCAAAAGGACCTATCATTCTTAAACTATTGAATACACTCAAGACTACAGAAGGTGATTTAATAAAGAACATAGTTCTATTTTTGTTGTGGATTCTTTTAGTAGGGCTCTAAAAATAAGAATAAGAAATAGAAGACACATACTAAAGTAGTAAAGCCAAAAGGTGGTATCAATAAGACCAATGACAAAGGAACGTGCTTTTGTTATGGACTTAATGGACATTAGAAGAGATCTTACAAAACTTATCTGGCTAGCTTAAAATATAAAAAGCTTAAGGAAGCTTCATTCTCAAGTATCTTTATGATTAAACTCAATCTTTATACTTTTATTCTGTAATCTTAGGCATTGAATACTGTTTGTAATTCTCACATTTATAATAATATTTAAGTGTTAATACAGACTAGATCATTAAGGAAAGGAAAAATAGATTTGTGAGTTGGAAATAGAGCAAAGGTTGTCATATTGGATTTAGGAATTTATATTTTTGCTTTGTCTCCTAGTCTTATATTCGAAGTAAATAATTGTCATTATGTTCTACTTATTATAAGAAATATTATTTCTATTTCTTATATAGATTCAAATAGATTTGTATTTATTATTATTATTATTTTTTGTAAAGATGATACTTATTATGGATATGTATTACTTATAAATGGATTATATGAATTAGACATTAAAAGATCAATCCCTAACATATATAGTAAGAAAAGAAATTTAGTAACCAAAATCCACTTTACTTATAAAATTGTAGAATAATTCATATCAATGAATCTAAGTCACAAAATTAGATAGAAAAGAATATTTAGATCCTTTTAAGTATGACTCATACCAAAACTTGTGAATTTTGTTTTTTGAATAAGAAGATCAAACTACTTCTTATTGGTAATAGATAACGTGGTCATAAGTTATTAGCATGGTTTTGAATACCGTAATGGTACCGGTACCGAATTTGTCTTTAAAATGGTACCGTACCGATACCGGCTAATATCGGTACTGCTTCGAATAATTTTTTAAAATTATAAATTAATATTTGAATTTTATAAAATTTGTAAAATAGTTTATAAATTTATTATATTGTATAGTTTTTAACTTAACTTTAAACTTAAAAATGTCAAAATACAAAATTTTTCCTTTTAAAAAAAATTTCAAAAATTTATTTATTTATTTTTTGCCGGTACCGGTAGGTATTGGTAATACCGGTCGGTATTTAAACCAGGTATGGAACAGGGCGGTTTCGTTCCGTTTTCCGGCGGGTACTGGCCAGTACAGAACGGAATTCGAAACATTGGTTATTAGAGCATATACGTTTAAATGTATGTTGTCTTATAACTACTCACACTAGAGGGAAGTACTTATATTTCATTATATTTACAAATATAATCATTCTAGATATGATTATGTATAATTAATGAAATAGAAGTTTGAATAATTTTAAAGGCATGAAAAAGTTAGACTTTAGGTTAAGAAACCAATTGGTAAATTATAAAGATACTTAGATATAATCAAGATGGTAAGTACTTAGACTATGAGTTTCTTAGTTAAAGAAAATGGGATTATCTCATATTGGATTCTAGCTAGAACTACACAATATAATGAAGTGTTGAGAGGAGAAATCATACTATACTAAATATGATGTGATATATGACAAGTCTCGCAAACCTTACCATTTACTTTTAAGGATATGCTCTTAAAATTGATGTTGTTTTCTTAATAGAGTTCCATCCAAATTAGTTGACAAAACTCTAAATGAGATATGAAATAGTAATAAAATAAAATTACTATACTTAAAGATTTGGGGATATAGTACTTATATGAAGTGTGCAATGTTTGATAAACTTATAACTAAATAAAATTAATACAAATTAGTGGGGTATTAGAAAAAGAGTATCCAATCTCAATTTTATCATCTACTTGACTAGAAGGTGTTGGTATTAAGACATATTAATTTCCTAGAAAGAGAATTCATTTTCATAGAAAGTAGTTGGAGTGGGATTAAACTTAAAGCAGTTAAAAAATATAAATGTACATCTAGATGGAATAAGAACCTATATTTGATACATATAATGCATAATTGAGGGTTTAAGAGACACATAGTCCATAATACACTAGTTAGATCTATTATCCCCCAACTAGATTTGATTTATGTTAGCCTTATATTGCACATAAAAGGTAGGATAAATTAGTTTTTAAAAATTTTAAAACTTAAACCTAGTTCAATTTTTCTAGTGGTTGCAATCCCTAACTATAATTCAACTTAAATGATGAGGATAAGCCAATATGATTCAATGAGATTTAAATTAAAGCAATTCAAGATCAATCATAATAATTTGCATAAATTAAAAGAGTAAGAAAGAGAGAATGCAAACCAATTTTTGTAGTGATTCAGTAATAATGTGAACTTATATATGTGTAATGCGTTCTCCTATTATGGTATCCATGCATATAAGAAGTGTAAGTATGTATCATATCATTTTATCTAAAATGAGTCTTAGGATAATAATGGGACCTAGGATGTAAATGTGATATGCTCCTAGTATTGTATACATATATATGTGGAGTATGGTAATAAGTTCTCCTATAATACCTATCATGATGCCTAAATGGATCATGTTAGTGTTGTACATTCTTATGGAAGTCATGTCTATTTTTTTTTTCATACCATTTTTTCCTAGCTCTTGATCTAGCTCCACATATGAATGCCTGGTGATTTCTCCTATATTGGGATCTAGAGAATGATGTTGGATTTTCAAATAGGGGTCTAAGTGGATGCTCTTCATCTAAAATTTTGCCTTTCACAAATATTGCTTTAACATTAGTAACGGCACTCCTTTGAGTGAATCTTAAGCCATGTCTATCATTGGTTGCCTTTTTTTTTAGGGCTTTTAGCATATTATTCAATTTTTCATTACCCTTTGTAAATTTAGCTATTCATTAAGGGCATCTACCTCCTTTCTCAAAGCCATATTCTCATGTTCTAATATATCCATGTTATCATTTTAATGCATAAACACGCTCTTAGCTTCTACCATATCATATATTTCATTTTTTAACTTATCATTTCCTAACATATATTCATTTAATAATTTCTAAGTTTCCTTATTTTTGAAAGAATATTTCTTCCTTTATAAACTCGTAATACTAAGGCGTTTAACTAACTCATCATAAGAAAGATCATTGTCACTGTCAACATCATCATCATCATCACAATAATTATTAATATTAAAAGAATTTAAGGAAGAGGGTACCTTATTATCTTCATTGGTCATGAAACATATGAGAGTTATTTCTTTTTCCGACTGCTCATTCTCTTATTCTTTGGCTTGATTGGCTCCTTCATAGTTATCCTAAAATAATTTGACCCTCTTGACTAAATGAAACAATCAAATGTGTTATTTTAGGTCTTTGTTCACTAATTTTATTAGAAATTTAAATATTAAGTGAGTTTAGTTCTAATATCACATGTTAGCCTTATATGGGACCTAAGATCAAGGTGAACTAGGCGTTTAACAATTTCTAAACTTAAGTTTAAACCAATTTTTCTAATACATGCAATCCCTAACCATAATTCAACTCAAATGATGATGATGATGAGCTAATATAATTTAATGAGATTCAAATTAAAGCAATTTAAGATCAGACACAATAACTTGCATGAATTAAAAGGGATATTTATAATGGTTCAGTAATATCTCTTATTCCCTACGTCCACTCTCAAAGATCCCATTTGAAAATTTCACTATAAAACAATCTTCTTAAGATAAAGAAAATATTTTACAATCTTCTTCAAATGGGTGAAAAGGAATACTATAAGATCTTCTTTTAAGGAGTAAAGAGAAATTCACAATAATTTCTTTTTAAGAATGAAGAGGATCTCTAGAAAAATCCTACTTTCAAAAGGGTGAAGATTAATACTTTCCAATGAACTTAATCTTAGTAAATAAAGCCTAAGACTCAAGCCCTAACTTAACTTAAGTTAAGATCATAAACCAAAAGATACAATCATAATGCCTTACTTGATCAAAACAATGCTTAAAGGGGCTTAATGACATAATGAATGCAAGTGTAAAAACTTCACACTTTCACTCCAACTCATTCAACTTACAAAACCAATCCAAAACTCATTTAATGCTTTAATATTCACCAAAGCCTTACAAAGAGAGTGTTCCATAGCATAGAATAAGTATTTATAAGCTTCCCAAGCTCAAAAAATCCATTGGAGACTCAAAGTAGCCATTACACCTACTTAATGTCATTAGACATAAGAAAAAGCTAGTTGTTATATGTCTATATTCTTTATTGGTTGACTAGTGCTCTGAAGTGATCAACTAGTCACTGTTCGATGACTCCATGTTGACTGGTCAACTAGTCTACTCAATTTTAGCATTAGTCAATCACTTCTTTAAGACTAGTCAACTGGTGCTTCTATAATTCAATTTTTAAACTATAAAAATACACAAAAACTCAATTAAAATACTTCCAAACCAATTTCTTTAACTGGAAACAAATAGTTTAGTGATAAAAACTCTTCAATTTAAAATTAAAACTTAAAATTTCTTGATCTATACAATTTTAACTACATTTTGAAACTTCTATCTCAAGATCAAATCTAACCAATGTATAAACCATTTCTTTCACTTTAAAACCGATTCACACAAGTTTTAAAACATCCACAAAGTGATTTTAGAGGACTACAAGAAGTTTTAATTAAATCAAATACAAAATATATCTTGACTTATAGGAGTTTATGCATTTTATCAAATTATATGCAATTCAAAATATTTTCAAACATTCTAAAACTTTTCAACCATCTCAAAACCATTTTTATCATAAAAAACTTTCCAAAAATATTTTTACACATCAAGAGATCTAATGCAAAAGAGTTTAAAGTTTATAAAAGAAATAAAAGAGGACAAGTTATTTAACCACATGCTTTAATATGGTGGGGTAAAGATTAGGAGTTGAATTAATAACAAAGACAAGGGTTAAAGTCTTATTTATATTAGGATTTCTTATTAGAATAGGAATTTATATGTAGTATCCTTATTAGATAAGGACTTTAGTTATATTACTTATTTAAGAATAAGGAAATCCTATTAGAATAGGATTCAAATTTAGAATTTAGATAGGAAACTTTTTTCTACTAGAATAAGGATTCTATGGATTGTTTTCTATAAATATGCATGTAATCAGCCCTTCAATAAATAAGATGCAGAATTTATTTTCTCTAAACTTCAGTTTTCTATAGAAGGTGAGATACTTTCTTCTAAGAGTGATTCTTAGACCCTAGGAGTGATTCCTACTTTCCTACCCCTTGTTTACTCACTTCATGTAAAATTCCAGCCTAATTTCAACAACCCTAAAACCCTAAATTCTAGCCTAAAGTTCTAGCAATTAAACCCTAAATTTTCAGCTATCATAAACCTAGAATTTTGTCATCCTACCTTGAAATTCAAACCTGAAACTGATTTTCCAGCAGCCTAACAACATCCAGCAGTCCCTATTTTTCTTAATCTTTGATATTTTTAAACCTAATTTGTTATTTCTTCTACTCGTCCTGCATCAACATATGAAGTGGATCACCTTGTTTAAGAAGAAACCTAAGGCCAGTAGTTCAGAACACATTAATCAAACAGGTCTCTAAGTTCTTATATATACATACACATATATATATATATATATACACATCCTCTGTGTGAATCACAGGAGAGATACAAATCGTTATATTTGACCACACAACCATATGAATTGAAAGTGCGTCAAATAAATAATCTGGACTATCCTAAATCAATAGTAGCTACCAATTTCAGTATGTTATGCCTTAATGGATAGGAGGATCATGGGCTTATATTTAAACCCCATTCAAATTCCTTTTCCAAGTACTTATATTGATATGTTGATATGTGCAATCACATTATAGATCACTACATCTACAAGAAGTAACAAAACCAGGATCCATTTTCATGTGTTCTCCCATATTTTTCAGCTAATAAACTGACCTTTTGGCACACATAAAAAATGAGAACTTACAACAATGAATCTGAAAACATGTTCTTTTTGCTCTGAAATGTCTAAGCAGCACCATATGAACATAGGTTTCCCCATTTTTGTAGATACAATAGCATTACATATGATTATCTAGTCAAAGAAAAAAGTATGGAAAAAGCATAGCTGATATCAGGTCGAAAACACAGAATTGCTAGATTACATTCCTGTAACTATCCACCAGCCAGAACATCTAAAGAAATATGACACACTAAAAGAGGAGGAGAGAGTGACATGATATGATAACTAGCCTTAACAAAATGGGAATCAAGAATGAATAATGCAATGGCAAATAACTAATTCCTTAGCAACTAGCAAAAGGAAACAACTTGGAAAAGGATACACCAAATAAAACCCGTGAACAAAGGCACCAGCCAAAACAGCCGTAAATAAGCGGTCTCTTAAAACCGGTCTATGACGCAGTGAGAGTCGAACTGGAGAACATTAAGAAAGACCCACAAAATCAAACATAAGATAATCAAACCCACAAAGCAAAATACCCAGAAGCACAAACATAACGAAAAATACAGAAGAAGAGTGTGGATAAGAAAGGAGGACTGAAATGAGCTTACTGAGTGGAAGAACAGGTGCATAAACTAGAGGAACCAAGAATTTTAAAGGGGGCCCTTTGCTCTGCTTTCTAACAGGATCTCTGAATTCAAAACACAAAGAAGGCCGAAAAGAAGAGAAACATAATATATCAGCAATAGAGGGTAACATACAAGACCACGTGTATGTTTCTGCAGACATGTTTATCGGGACTCACCGGTTCAAAGGATCAGACGATGAAGCCATTACTGATTGAGAAGATGGAGATCGGAAGTAAAAATGTCCCTGCAGACGGTCTCCTATGCTTTGGATCTCCAGTCTAGCGTCTTTCCTCCAAACCGACCAGGTGAAAGTTCTACTTTGTTTAACTCAATCTCTAATTTGGGTTGGGCTTGGGTACGTCGCTCAATCGATTTTCAACTTAAATTTGACAAATTTTACCAAAGCCGCAAAATTGAATTAGTTATGAAATTTTTAATTGATTAAAACATATTTAATCAGAAATTCAAAATCGAGTTTAAATATTTATACCTGACCTACTTGAATTTTAGTAATATCGAACCGGTAAAAAGAAGGGTTTAAAGTTTAGAGGTTCAATCGGTATCAGATCGTTATAAAATCGGTATTAAATCGGTATAAAAAATGTATGATCGAAATTAAATATATGATTAAAATAAAAATAAAATATTAATATCTATTAATGTGTTATCAATAATAATAATTTTAACTAAAATTCAATCTAACATAAGAAATTAAAATAATAACAAAAATCAAGATTGTATTTCTGAAGGAGCTTGTGTCTCATCTTCATCAAGAATTTCAAATTCTCCAAACGCTATGTAAAGAGTCATAAACCATCCTTTCATCCAATATATTTGCATCAACATCTTGTATTACATTTACATAAACTGTATATTAGTAATATATTAAATTATTTTCTAAAATAACATATACTTTAAAAATAAGATAGTAACTTACTGTTAAAAGATGTGCTTAATTCATTTGTTATAATAAATGCATTCTCTTCATAAACCGCACTTTTAAGTTTAGCATAATCAAGATCAGGTGATAGTTCTTCTTCTTCGATCCACAAATCAATATATTCAATGCAGTCGATATCAATTGGATCATATGTTCTCTTCTTATTAAGTGTTCTAAATAAATAATTAATAATTAATAATTAATAATAAAATAATAATTATATAAAAATCAAATGTAATCAATAAAATACATGTTCTTCATCTTCAGATTATAAGGAACATAAACAAGGTCATTAAGTCTTTGATACTTTAAACGATTTCGTTCTTTAGTATGAATGTGTTCAAAAACACTCCAATTGCGTTCATAGCCTGATGTAGAAGCCGCTTAACTGAGTAATCTAATGGCAGGTTTTTTAAAGTTGGAACACTTTCACCAAACAATCTTCACCACTCATCTGTATTTTGAAAAGTTATAAGAAAATATTAAATTATATTGTTAATAAGTAAAAAATAAAATTTAAATTATAAAAACTTACGAGCTGCATTTTTTTCATCATAAGTTTTCTTTTTGCAGATGGTCTGACAAAATTCTCTAAACTTTACGACACAATTTGATTTCTTTGAATGCTTTTGATTGTTCTTCTAGAGAAAACATACCTTTGCACTCAATTACATAAAAAATATCATTCATTACTACATTTGTACATTTATTTTCACCAAATAATCAATAAGAATTGAGAAAATAAGCTGTCAAATGGATCTTTTGAGTAAGATGCTTATTTCATTTTTTTATCAATAATTTCTGTATAAGGCTTGTATAATCTCTCGTTGCCTTTGAAAATATTCATAATTGTTTCGCAAACCTTATACATGCCATTATATATATAACCTAAAGATGGTTTCTCATCTGAATCAACAATCTTAAAAAATCTTATCAATGGAGCTACGATCTTTACAACACTCAAGCATGCATCCCAAAATTTATTATCCAATACAATAGTATAAACTTCTTTTCTTTTCTCACCCTTTGATAATTTGTGACTTAAAAAGTGTTTAATAATAACCAAGTATGAAGTACTTGTTTGTGATCATAAACACTTTTCAATGTGATAAATATAGTTGTAAATTTAGTAGCAATAGGACGTACTATCTCAACCTAGTTTTCTTACTTTCTCAACTAAGATAAAAAGATCAAATGATTATACACAAAAATTGTGATCTTAAATGCACGTGAAGTAAGACTAGAAATATGAGGCATAGATCCGATGTCTTTTAAAATGATATTAACACAGTGAGCAGCACATAGAGACCAATAAATATTCGCATACTTTGATTCCAACAAGTATCCAACTGATACATAATTAGCTGCATTATCTGTAATAAAGTGAACTACATTTTTTTATCCAACCCATTCAAAAATTTCAGAAAATATTTCAAATAAAGTATGAGTACTTTTCACCACATATGAAGCATCAACAGACTTAACAAAAGTTGTTATAATATCAAAATAAACTAAAAAATTGATCAAAGTTCTTTGTCTTTGATCAGTCCAACCATCTGCTATGATAGTGCATCCAGTTATTTCCCATCTAAATTTATATGAATCTATAATCGATTAACATTTCTTTTTCAAATTTTGAAGTAAAGGCACTGAATCTCATAACAAAAAAGTGCTTTAAATCCAGGACATATTATTGTTGTAGCATCTATTACTTCTTGAAAATAAGGTGAATTTATAGCATTTAAAGTAACACGAGAATGATAAAACTATCTAGCCCAAACTCTTTTATAACGTAAAATAGTATCCTTATTATGCAAAGCACTTTTAAACTCAACTAAGAACCAGGAGTATTTTTTAAAGGAAAATACGAATCTAAATTAGCAGCAGCTTTTCTTTTTCCTTTATCTGATACTTGTTCTACAACTTTTACTTCATCATCTACAAAAGAAATATTATGAGCTTCCATATTTTCTTTTTTCTTTTTTATTTCTTCTTTAAAATAATTTGTAATTATCTCACGCATATCAAAAAGTACATTCTTGCAAGGAGCAATATTACCTTTTATACAAGTAAGATGTTATTTCATTATGTAAATTCCTCCATATTTAAAGATTCTACCACAAAATAAGTGATTGTAATGAGTATTTCCATCGAATGTTTGAGTAGCAGAAAAATAATTCTATGCTGGATCAATTTTTCTATGAATAGAAGATGTTATGTCCGTTGAATCTTTCTATGATGATTGAGTATTCTTCATTGTAATATTAACCTAAAATATATATATAAATAATACTCATAAATTTTATAATAATATTTTTAAATTAAATTAAAAAATATAAATTACTTGAAAATTCAAAATTATAACAACTTTTTTTTTGATGTTCTATAACATTCTTTAATGACAAACTACAATCATAATAGCAACAAATTAAAGTTACAATTTAATTACCAAACTTAATCAAATTGAAGTTAAACTCTAAACTGCCAAATACCAAACTTAATCAAATTGAAGTTAAACTCTAAATTACCAAAAATATGGTATATTGTAATTGTCAATTAGAAAACTTAAATCTGTGCAAATCTGTGCACAAATTAATTGTCAATGACTGTCTATTGTTCAATTACTATATGTTGTTCCCTTGTTTGTAGATTAGTCGTCTTGGCCAGATTAATCGTCTTGGGCATTAGTGCAGATGAAAACCCTTGGGCGATCTTGTTGTCTGAGGATCAAATACGTGCATCAGATGTTTGGCGAGCTTCAGATCTTATCTTGGCGAGGAGGTATGCAAGGATGTTCTTAAAGATCTGGTGTTCAATTGGTCTTGGGTGAAGACGGCGAGGAAGAGACGATGGCTGTGGACTGATTTCCAATTGATGAAGACAAAGGTTGTGGACTAATTTCCTATTACCGAAGATGAAGGCTGTTGTGCAATGATAGAGCAGAGGAACGTGTGTGTGTGTGTGTGTGTGTGTGTGTGTGTATGTGTGTGTGTGTGTGTGTGTGTGAGAGAGAGAGAGAGAGAGAGAGAGAGAGAGAGAGAGAAGCGGGCTGCTCACAGACTTGTAGGTTATGTGATGATGAAGAAGGTTGTTCGACTTCAATGATGAAGAAGGCTGTGTGACTGCGATGATGAAGACAGAGGGACATGAGAGAACGAGAGAGAGAAGCAGACTGAGAACAGGCACGATGCTGAGAATGAAGAAGAAGAAGAAGACGACTGATTATAATCAGTTAAACTCGGCGGTTAAATAAAAATAACCTGATTTTTAACTTTAGAGGTTTTATAATAAAATCAAACTAATAAACTGGCGGTTCCGATCTAACCGAGTTGAACCGGTCAGTCTGGTCCAATTTTTCAGACCTTGAATTTTAAAGCATGTTTGGCGTAGTTTCTTATTTCTATTTTTTAAAATATAAAAATAATAAAAATGACATTTTAATATAATATAAAAATTGAAAAAACAATAAAGAAATCTAAAAACACTTAAAAATTAATAAAATTTTATAAAAATAAAAAAAACAAAAACAAAAAAATGAATCAAATCACCCTTAAGTATCTAAGCCTAACCTAATCCATTACCACCCCTATTTGGAAACATCTTAATTTTCGTATCAACTAAATCGGTCAGAACAGGAAGAGTCAACAATTGACTTTTGATTCCATATTAACTTGCTGCAATGGAATTTAGGGCTTGTTTTTTGCTTTTTTTCCTATTATTATTTTCTAATCTTTGGTTATTAATTTTAGTTATTATTTTTTAGGAAATATATAATTGGTTATTAATATTAATGTAGTTATACTTTTATTATTAATAATAACAAAAGTAAAAGATGTTAATTTCTCCTCTGATTTCATCAATTCTATTGAAATTTTATGTACTTTAAAAATCTTATAAGAAGGAATATTTTGCGAAAATTTCAAAATCAATCTCTTTGTTAAATTTTATCATTAATTTTCCTAACATAAAATTTTGGGATACATGGTAATCCATATAAACAATAACTTTACAAGGGGGTGAATGAGGATTATTCTAACAATCATATTTAAAACCTTTCTACGGGCTAGAAAGGCTAGTGGTAAATATAAGGTAATAAAATAAGGTACTTTTTGCCTGCCTAAGAAGGAACTTGTACTGGGGATCCTATCTTTAGAGATTAGTAACAAAATCCATCTAATAAGGAAACTTTAGAGATTAATAGTGGATAAACAAATTCTAACACATTTTACATAAAAGGCTAAAGTGTGCAAACAGTGAATCCAAGATGTTACACCTCTTGAACAATCATTAATATTTTAAAAATTAGAGTCTTGATAAGAGATTGGATGAAAATCATAACAAGAAATATAGCTAGCACTAATTTTTCACAAGATAACTGAAGTTCTTGGGGCCACTTACTAAAAATGAGCACTTATCTAATCTAAAAACTTTGATCCCAAATAGTGCAACTATTAGGGAGGTAAAAACTCTTTCAACATCAGTTCAAATTTGAGAGTTGAATTATTCAGGATAGCTTCTTAATACAATCCAAACCCTACAAGCATTGATAAAGTCATTTGGTTGATGAATCCTTCTAGATCTTTCGATAATAAATCATGCAAAGATGCTTTAAGAATATAAGCCCCATTAGTTTCATGATATAACTTGATTTTGTTAAAACAAGTGACTCTAAGATTTTCATTCATAACTTGGCTTGTTATAAAAGAGAAATTGTCTATAAGGGATAGATGGCATGGTTCCTCAAAATTATTCCTTTCTTGTCAACTTTGCACCATAAAGTTTGAATCAATAGCTCATCTCTTCTTTTAGTGTCAATATATTATTCTCATTTGTAAAAGACTATAAAGAATGCACAGTCTAGATTATAAGGAGATGTGGATGAACAAAGGCAATAAGGGAAGCAGACGAACCATACTAAACTCCAATAATGAAATAGAAACTCTATTTACAACCTAGAATTATAAATCTAGAATGGGACAGTAGGTGAACTATTAATTGTCTGAGGTGTATGGTTTCTAGTAAGCAGTTAATAGCTTCAATATAGTGACTAATTCATTTTTTATATAGAGATTCTATCCTCTTCACTGTAGTTGTTGTAATTATATTCCCTCTATTTTGGTTGTAGTATACTAGAACTCTTTATACACATACTTCAAAATGGCCAAAACAATTTTTATTCTAAAAAAAATAATAGTAGTTTATGTCAAACATATAAATTTATTTATTTCTTTGTTAATTTATCATAATTATATATTATTTTCATTAAAAATATAAATATTAATTTTTTGAAATTATAAATATTAATTTTTTTAATAATATATTTATTAGTTTAATGTGATAGTAAATTAAGTTTTTATTTAAAATTTATGTATTATTTAATAATAAAAAAATAAAATAAAACAGGGTTACGAGCTTAAAAATTCAAACATCTGAGCAACTACTAAGTAATTAACAAATCCTAATGGTCCTATAAGCCTAAAGATAAAATACATTTTTAAGTAAATTACACCCCATATCTTAGTTTGACTATTTTTCATTTCATCCCATATATTTTGAAAACTATATATTGTCTTAATCACTAGTAGAGCTTATGTGATATTTGAAATGGCATATAATCTGGTAGAATACTGACATAGCATCTGATGTGACACAACTATCACTATTGGTGACATTATTGTTCTAATTATTCATATGATCAAAAATTTCCTCAATAAGCACTAGCTCTACTATCAACATTGGATTCATACACTTTTGGCATTAATGATTCACTTATGGACTTTATTTAGCATTAGTAATGTTAGTTTATATGACATATCTAAATTTTTAGGGATGGCTTTTCTCAGACACAATTCCTTAAATACTTTATGGCCAATGGAAATGAAGGAATGACAATGTTATAAGCCAAATGGCTATTTGCAATATTACAATATAAGCCTCCTGATAAAGGAGTTCATGATGTGGTAAGCTGTTGATGTTGCCCATGATGATTCCCTAGTGAAATGAAGTGGTAAGTTATTGATGTTGCCCATGATGATTCCCTAGTGAAATGAAGTGGTAAGTTGTTGATGTTGCCCATGATAATTGCCTAGTGAAATGAAGGATTTACTTTGATCATTTTTCACTTCATCCCATATATTTTGGAAGCTATATATTGTCTTAATCACTAGTAGAGGGCTGATGTGATATCTGAAATGGCATATAATATGGTAGAGTGCAGACGTAGCATCTGATGTGGCACAACTATTACTATTGGTAATATTATTATTCTAATTATTCATATGATCAAAAAATTCCTCAATGAGCACTAGCTCTGCTATCAACATTAGATTCATACACTTTTGGCATTAATGATTCACTCATGGACTTTATTCAACATCAGTAATGTTACTTTATAGGACATATATGAATTTTTAGGGATGGGTTTTCTCGGGCACAATCCCTTGAACACTTTATGGCCAATGGAAATGAAGGAATGACAATGTTATAACCCAAATGGCTATTTGCAATACTATAATATAAGCCTCCTCATAAAGGAATTCACGATGTGGTAAATTATTGATGTTGCCCATGATGATTCCCTAGTGAAATGAACTGGTAAGTTGTTAATGTTGCCGATGATGATTCCTTAGTGAAATGAAGGATTTACTTTGACTATTTTTCACTTCAACCCATATATTCTGGAAACTATATATTGTCTTAATCATTAGTAGAGGGTTGATGTGATATCTTAAATGGCATGTAATGTGGTAGAGTGCTGACGTAGCATCTAATGTAGCACAACTATCACTATTGGTGATATTATTATTCTAATTATTCATTTGATCAAAAAATTCATCAATGAGCACTAGGTCTATTATCAGCATTAGATTCATACACTTTTGGCATTAATGATTCACTCATAGGCGTTATTCAACATTAGTATTATTACATTTATAAGACATATCTGAATTTTTAGAGATGGGTTTTCTCGGATATAATCCCTTAAACACTTTATGGACAATAGAAATGAAGGAATGACATTGTTATAAGCCAAATGGCTATTTGCAATACTAAAATATAAGCCTCCTTATAAAGGAATTCACGATGTGCTAAGTTGTTAATGTTTCCCATAATGATTCCCTAATGAAATGAAGTGGTAAGTTATTGATGTTGCCCATGATGATTCCCTAGTGAAATGAAGGATTTACTTTCACATTAAATATAAAAGACTTAAGTTATTACTGATTAGTTGAGGCATTTAGCCTACAATATTTTAATGAATGGCTCAGAGTTTGTCATCAAAGTATGATGTAGTATAATCTATCTAGGAATATAGGAAGCATATGCATAAAATAACATGGAAGCTATTAAATTAAGAAAAAAGAAGAATAAGAACTAGCCTGTTTTCACTCTCCATATACTTCAAAATAAAAGGTCATGCATTTAGAATGATACTATTTCTATTATATTTTGTATTTTCACCAATATAGTTAACATCAAGATTTCATTTTTATGCATAGGAAAGTGAAGGAATTCTAATCAAAATTGGAAAATGACTTCCAATTTAAATGTTCTCTCCATTACCTAAAACCATGGTCAACCTACAAGAGAAATATGTTTACTAGTGAAAAGTTATTGGTAAGCAACCCTCTTCTTCGAATGATAACCATCTGTTTACTATCCCAGTTGAAGATAAGCAATATCTAACAATAGGCTTACTAGCTAAGACCATACCTCAGCCACTAATAAGATTCTACCAATCATCAACCCAGTCACTAGATTAGTATTGATTACCAAACATTTATATTAAAGCCAAAATTTAGTGATTATTAATAACACTACTAGCAAACGTTTTCAACTATTTCATTTGCACTTACCTGCAAATATTCTTAGCCATAAGTTGATTTTCTTTAGTATTATTAGTAAATCCAAAATCAAGTACTGAAAAATAACTATTTTACATTACTATCAATCATTTGTTGCCCATCATCATACCATCAATCAAAGTTCTGCTATCTATTATCCGCTTTCTAGGATTCAAGCCTTTAGGACATGTTCAAACATAATTCAGTATAATATAGTAGTAGTAGAG
>JAOXYD010000008.1:20113822-20125862 GCA_028565735.1 Pinacopodium congolense | reverse complement strand
AAATTTAAAAAATTATTTTAGAAGCCATAACTACGGTATTGAAACCATGATTAAAAGGTGACTTTCATAACTAAATAATTTTGTAATAATTATAGATAATTTAACATTGTTCTGGAAGGATATCCGTGGGAGAATAGGGAGGTGAAGGGTTGCGTCGGTATAAACTGACAGCCAAAATTAAAGCCTATGTTCTCTGAAGCTACTATAACACACTTTCCTTAAACCTCATCTCTCCCTCTCTCTCTTTTGGTTGCTCCTTTTCTGTTTCTGCATACGCATGGTTGGCTTCATCTCATTTTAGGGTCTCATTTACATTTAAAGTTTATCGATCGATCTTGCGTTTTTCATTTTGGAATATGATGATGTTGTGTTGTCTCTAGGCTTTACCTAATCAGCAGACTGTAGATTATCCTAGCTTCAAGCTTGTTATTGTTGGCGATGGAGGCACTGGTATTTCTTTTCTTTATTTATACGTTTGCTTCTTGTGTTTCTTTTTTTAAAAAATAATTTTGTTTTGCCAAATAGAATTCTTGAACTGAGGTGCTTTTTACTTTATCCTTTTTAAACTGATATGAATTCTGAAACTTTTTTATCTTTTTTATTTACAAATGATTTTGGCTTAGGAGCAAAAATAATGTTTCTTCGGCTGATTAAGGCGAGATGACGTTTTCAGAATATTTCACAAGTTGAAGGCATTTGTTTATTTATTGACGTTTTAGGTGAAGTGTCACAAGGCTTACCTCGGACGTAATTATATTACGTGGAACTGTTCTAGTTGACCAATCAATCCTTAGTACTCAT
The DNA here is from genome assembly GCA_028565735.1 of Pinacopodium congolense. Taxonomy (NCBI): domain Eukaryota; kingdom Viridiplantae; phylum Streptophyta; class Magnoliopsida; order Malpighiales; family Erythroxylaceae; genus Pinacopodium; species Pinacopodium congolense. The sequence goes on along the minus strand of JAOXYD010000008.1, from coordinate 20,125,061 downwards.
TTCCGGCCAATGGATTTATTTACTTTCTTCTTAATTACTGTTCTAATGCTGCTTTTTTAATCATGTTGTGAGGACTTTCCTACCAATACCTTGGCTTTATGGGGAGCTTAAACTATTACGGATTGGTGCAGGAAAGACCACATTCGTTAAGAGGCATTTGACTGGAGAGTTTGAAAAGAAATATGAACGTGAGTGTTGATGGTTTTAATAAGTGTTCAGATATTTGTATTTTTTTTGGATGATCTTGGTGTTCGTTTCTGGGCTAAATTTTTGGTGGCTTGACTACTTTCTGTAGCTACCATTGGTGTGGAAGTTCATCCTTTGGATTTCTTCACAAACTGTGGGAAGATTAGATTCTACTGCTGGGATACAGCTGGGCAAGAGAAATTTGGTGGTCTCAGAGACGGATACTAGTAAGTTAATTGCATCATATTGTGTTGTGACACCATCATTTTGGAGGAACTTTTTCTTTTTTCTTTTAGTCGATAAGCATCCTTTGTTGCATGAGGTATTATTGAAATTTTATTTTGAACATGTTTTTCTGTGGATTTTCTGTATCGCCTCTGCAATTTGCTTGGTTGAAGTAGCAATTCTCACGCAGATGCCTGTTCCTCTTAACTTTAGTTTATTTCTTTGACATTTGCAAGACTTTTAAGTGCATAATCGAGACACTGAATAGATGTAAAGGTTGCATCCCTGTTTATATTTTGTTGGGAATATGATATGGTAAAACAGGGAAAACAAAGATGAAACCACAGATGCTACCTTACAGGTATTCCCTCATGCAACACTTCACCACAGTACTTGGTCAAATATCTAGAAGTTAGTCTTGTTCTAAATGTTTAGAACTTTGAAACATTGGAACACGCATTGTAGCTACTTCTGATTTCTTTCTTTTGAAGTTAAATTATTCTATTTTCTTCAGAAACAAGTTTTCAGTTGAAGACAATGTAAACTTTTCCCTGTTGCCATCTGATTGTGATTGATTTCTTTATGCTGGTCCTGTCTTCTATCTAACAATCATTTGTTGCATTATATAAGTGCCTCTTTCACGGTTTAAGAGTGATAAATCTTTTATTGCAGCATCCATGGTCAGTGTGCCATCATTATGTTTGATGTTACAGCTCGCTTGACATACAAGAATGTTCCAACATGGCATCGTGATCTCTGCCGGTATGTGACTGTCTTATGCTGAATTTTCCCTAATATTTTTGTCAGATCATTTTTTTATCATTTCTTAACTTTATATTGTAATTCTGGCATATCTTGAATCTGTGACTGTTAGGGTATGTGAGAACATTCCTATTGTTCTTTGTGGGAATAAGGTAGATGTCAAGAATAGGCAGGTCAAGGCAAAGCAAGTTACATTCCACCGAAAGAAGAATCTCCAATACTATGAAATATCGGCCAAGAGCAACTACAACTTTGAGAAACCATTTCTTTACCTTGCACGCAAGCTTGCTGGGTAATAAGTTGATTCATACTTATATGGCTCACTCGATAATAATCTGCTCTTCATTATTTATCACTGATTAATACTGCAATTTCAGGGACCCAAACCTTCACTTTGTGGAGTCCCCAGCTCTTGCCCCTCCAGAAGTACACATTGATTTGGCTGCACAGCAACAGTAAGAACATTCTTTCTTAGAAGCTGCTTTCATTTTCACACAGGAAAACTATTCCAGAGATCTTGTTAGCTTACCTTAATCAGGACAATTGCAGAGCACAACTCCCTGAATCACTTTCCTTTTTGTCACCCAACTCACCAACAAATCTCCCTGAATCTCCGTACTTCCTGTCACCCAAGTCACCATCAAAGCAACTTCTGCTTTTACTGTTCCAGTGCTGAAAGGATATTTTGAAAGCCATTGCCACTTGATGCATGGGGTTTTCTGATTCCAAATTCCCATCGGCAGCCTTAAATGAGACAATTTGAAAAGATTAAGACAAGTGACGAGGGACTAGTGAACTTTCCTAAGTCTAACAGCTAGTTCATGTCATCTGTCTATATTTTCTATATGCCCATGCCCTTGTGTAAAGGTCTTAGAGAAGTGTATGTTTGATGTTTTTCAAATTAGAGATTTATTCTATTCAAACAAAGAAAGTCAAAAGACAATGATGAATTCGAAGATACTTAAAAGAAACATGCAAATGGGTGGTCTTCTCAAATAAAAATGTGTTAATAAGAAATAAGCTGCTTTATTTTGTCTTATCTAATGTATCGGAAGTACCACGTGATAGGATTACCTGTTTGAAAGCAATAAAGTAAGATTGTGCTGTCATAGCATGTAATATTGGTGGCTTGCTATCCTCTGAATCAATTCCATTTATAACTTCGCATCGTGATGATGATCTTACTGCTTTTTGCCTTCATTGGTCCTTTCCTTATTTTTGTAGGCATGAGGCTGAGCTTCAGCAAGCTGCTAATCAGCCTCTTCCGGACGATGAAGATGAGACGTTTGAATAGATGGTTGCTGCATATGGGCTATTTGTGCCAGTATTTGGCCATCTACTCTGTTGGCTGCTGCTGTCCATTTTACTATTTTAGTCTGATACTGACTTTCTGCCATGTTTCACTGTATAATCTGTCTCTGGAGATTGGTGAGCATTCGCACCTATTAGGTGTAGGGATTTCTTTAGTTTTATTTGAGTAATTGCCTTTGACAATGGTAAAAATGTTACCGTTAGAAATTACAATAGCATTTTCAAGTTTAGTTCTTAATATCCTAAGTTTTGGAACCAAAAGTTGGTATCTACATCCCTTGATTGTTCGGGGAACATGTTACCTCTACACGGATGAATGCATGGTATTAGTTTGAAAAATAGATTTCTTTAGCGGCAGGTAGAAATTAGGAGAAATGTCGTGAAAGGTCGCCTACACTGGAAGTTCAGGATTATTGTCGGCACTGGAAGTTCAGCATTTGTACGAACTACAGGCAAAAGGTATAATGTCTCCTAATGTTTTTAAAAAGGTTTAAATTGTCTCTTAACGTTTTTAAATGTATTATTTTTCCCTTTAATATTTGTAAAATAGTGTATTTTGCTCCTTAACGTTTACAAAATAGATAAATTGTCCTTTTAATATTAATTTCATTAAAGTTTTGTTAATTACTTAATAATTAATTAACAGTTCATTTATAGAATATTGATAAAATTAATATTTATCTAATAAAATCTTAATAAAATTAGTATTAAAGGGGTAAAATATATTATTTTATAAACATTATGGGGTAATATGTAATATTTTGTAACGTTAGGAGGTAAATTATACTATTTTACAAACGTTAGGGGTAAAATGGTACTTTAAAAAATGATAAGGGTCAAATTAAACCATTTATTAAATGTTAAAAGACAAATTATAGCTTTCGTCATAGATAAACATTGGAGTAAAATGTAGGAGACGATACAGGTTGAAGTATGTGTTTGGATTTGACACGCGTAGATTCCATTTAACGAAATGATTATCACAATTAATGAAAAAAGCACCGCATTATTGGATACATGGTGATGATTGTGTCTATATAAACTTTTTTAGTGATTGAATAAAGGAATTGATTATATAGTCTCTTTTAATTTGTCCTTCTTTGTAGTTTTATACAATTTGTCTACTAAATTTATATAATTTATATAGATAAAGTCCAAATAATATAACAACACAGTTCATACGACGATGTTTTTAAAAATTATAGATTGTATGTAATTTAAAGTTCATTTACGTCGTGTCTACACAATTTATACAATCTTTATAAATAGAGTTCATATAACACTACAACATAATTCATACAACGATATATTAAAAAATTATATAATGAGAACTAAGGAACCAATGTGCGAATAGTTATTAAAGACTTTTTGCACATTCCAGATGGTCCAATTACAAGGTTAAGGGCTAAGAAAATGAAGGAAGTACTTATTTGATTGATTTAAGATATCTGTACCAAATAAGTTATTTTAGGTCAAAAGAGAAGTCTTGAAGATGGAACATGCCGCTTAAGTATTATTAATGTGGTCTAAGTACTTAGTGGGCATCTATTAGAGTCAGTTGGATTATAAATGGGCTGATTAGCCCATTAAGGCTGAGTAATATGGATTTTGGGCTAATGGACATACCAAACAAACTTGTTTTCACTTCTTTTGTTAGGTTTAGACCAATGGCATATAAGTATGTATCTTATGTATTTAGAAACAACTTTTGACATCATTTTATGAGAATTGTGAGGAATTTCTCTTGGGTTTTTCATTAAAATGCAAAACTTATCAAGATTGATTCAATTTTGTGGCATTTAAACCTGACTTATCACTCCCTCTTCTCATCTATTCTAGAGTGTGACGTCCATATCCTTCTTTTTTATTCTTTGTTTATGTTTATTGTGACCTGATTTAGCTTTCTTAGAGGTGGAATCTGTCTTATTTATGTGACTGTCCAGATTTAGTCCTTTGGGGTTTCCATCAGTTGATATTAAAGCTTTAGCCTCTAAATCAGGTTGGATTCATCATTTTCTTATTATCTATTAAAAAGATAATATGCAGATTTGTGTTCTTGTTTATTTGTGTCTTTTTATTTTCCTCTTGTTATATCTTCTTTTTCTGGTTAGATTCATTTTTTTGGACAAATTTTGCATATTTTTATTTTTGTTCATTCGTATCTTTTTGTTTTCCTCTTGTTAGATCTTCATTTTCTGGGCAGATTTTACAGATTTGAGTTCTTGTTCATTTAATGTCTTTTCGTTTTCCTCTTGATAGATCTTCATTTTCTAGTTAGATTTATTTTTCTAGGAAGATTTTGCAAATTTATGTTCTTGTTCATTTGTGTCTTTTCGTTTTCCTCTTTTTAGATCTTCATTTTCTGGTCAAATTCATTTTTCTGGGTAGATTCTGCAAGTTCGTGGTTTTTGTTGTTTGTGACTCTTCATCTCCCTAAGTGTCTATTCGTGCTCTAACTCTTTCAGATCTCTGATTGTTGTATTCAAGCATCTATTTGTGTTGTTAGCTAATTTTGGACTGCTGGCTTTTAGATCATATGAATTTTCTGGGTAATTGAGATTGTGCAGATTTCTACTCAAATCATTATATTCTAATTTGTAGTAAACGAAAACCAAAACAAAAAAAATGAAAAATGAAAAAAAGGAAGAAAGATGCAAATCAAAATCTGGTCAGGCTTAATAAAAGTTGGACTCGTGAAAACTAATCAGATTAATTTTTTGCATTTCTCTTACTCTAAACACAACCAAATCAGATTCTTTTGTTCCTCAAGCATAATAGTCACTATCTTACTAAGTGAAAATCTGTTGTTGGTTTATCATTCTTATTTTGTTTTTAAGCTCTTATCAATCATTCCAAATCTGCAGATTTGTTACATTCTCATGAGATTGTCGCTTAAGGTTAATTTATCTTAGTTTTGTTTGGTTAGTTCTTTAAAGAGCGTAAAGAGTAGGTTTGAATGATAAAAGGCAGGAGGGTGAACTCATTATAACAAAAGCCATTTAAAAGAGTAAACACAAGTGTTGAGTGACACTAATTTGAGAGAAACATGTGAGGGAGTGTTGGTAAGGTATTTTGTTTCCTGATTTTTCTTTTATAAAATGACATCCAAGGATAAGGTTGTTCTTAGTAAAGGAGACAACAGTGGAAACTTCATGCTCAAAGCAATGCAACAACAATTTAAGCATATTACTATTATGTTTAGAGAGATAAGGGATATAATGGATAGATAAGATGCTGAAATTGTAGATTTGCATATTGTTCAATTGTCTATTGAGGGCTATGATTTGTGCTTGCAAAGCTATCACCGAGTCAATTAGTATCATCCCTTTTTGCTTCTTTGGCCTTTGTCTACTTCTCTCACTAGATCACATACGACTGTTGCTCACCAACTCTTTCAGAAGATCATGAGCTGCCTCAATAGTTTTCTGAATCAAAGAACCTCCACCAGCTGCATCTATGATTCATCTTATATTTTAATTTATACCATTGTAGAATGTTTACAAAAGGAACTCTCTTGGAAGGTTGTGATGTGGGAAATCTATATAACTCTTTGAACCTCTCCTAAGCTTCGTATAATGACTTCCCATCACCTTGTTGAAAATTAGTAATTTCCTTGATGATCTTCATAATCTTTGTCAAGGGAAAGTACTTGGTAAGGAAGGCTTGGCCTACTTGATCCCATGTAGTAATCTGTCCTAAATTGAGTGAGTTGTATCACGTCTTTACCATATCTCTTAAAGTAAAAGAAAGTAGTCTGATTCTCATAGCATCATCAGACATCCCTTGAAACAGGAAAGTATCACATGTCTTTAAGAAGTTGGCTAGATGGGCATTACAATCTTCCGCTGACAATCCATAGAACTGAACACTATTTTGGAGGATGTTCAGGAGTGTTGGCTTGGTTTAAAAATTGTTTTTCATGATTGCAGGCCTTGTAACTCCTTATGGACTAAATATGAGCCTCATAAAGTCCATCAAAGTTTTCTTGGCTACTCTTTGTTCTCCTTCTTCAACCATATTTCTCTATATAATGTCTTGGCACTTTACTCTTCTCAACTCTCGTTTGTGTCTTATTATATCCAAGAGATCTTCGTCACTCACTTCGATGGATTTTCACATGTATTCTTTGTGTTCATGCGCCTGCAAAGACACAAGGAAAAGTATCAACAAATATTAAATCAAAGCCACCCAAATTAAGTAAGATGCTAAAATATCAATCCCCGGAAACGACTCCAAAAACTTGTTGAGTAAAAACTAAACTTTTTTTTACGTTATATCGCAAGTATACAGGTCGTACAATTATAATATAAGTAGATATCGTACTACAAGAATTGAATTTAGTCAACCTATTAATTTGGATTACACTTTATTTAAGAAATAGATTCAAGAACCAAGATTAATAAGGAATAAATTAAAGGAAAATTTAACAATTAACTGAAATTGAAACAGTAGACTTAAACTTAGAAAAGATCAATATTAAAGATTAGGAATTATTGTTATCCCTATTTGTTTACCCTTGTTTGATTGATTCAATTAATATTTGGCCTAAGACTTCCTAATGTTTTGGTTGCCCTTTCTCAAGATGAAATTAATTATCACTAGTTAAACAACTCAAAATTACCTTGGGATCTCTCGATAAGCAAATCCTTTTCTAAGCATATAACAAGTTGTGAAGCAATCATATAAGCAATGTATTGATTGATTGAAATATCTTTCTAATAAATCAATAATTTGTTATCGATAGGTCTATTAATCGCCAAATCTCGTTATACAATTAACACAGATTATGTAACACCTTCATATCCCTTGAAAGGATAGGCAGGTATTACCCTAGATAGGCTCAAACATATTAAAATAATACACAACATTGTCAGAATTCAAACAACCACTAGACAGAATTTAACCAGTTATTTGAATTAAAGTTATTACATTCCAAACTTTTAAACAAAATAGTACATATATGTGTATTACAATATTTATAAACTGGTAAAAAAATATTTCATATTATAACATACAACTCAAATATACATTTTCACCAAAACTCAGAAAATACTCAAAACTGCTCAAACATTTTGTAAGATTGATTTCAATGCTTCTTCTTACCAAAAACCAAACAAACAGCATATGTTTTCATCCATTTTATGGGCTACTAGCATTTTATAGTCGTTACAACACTAGTTACTTATACCCATTGCAAAAACTAGTTATTTATAGTCATTACAAAAACTAACCATTGCAAAAAACTTGTCGTTTATAATATTTCACCATATTTTTGCTAAGATTGGTCGATCAACCTCACCTAGGTTAAGGCACTTCATTGTGGTTTCCCATATATAAAATTAGCTCAAATTAATATATTTTTCAACTCACAATTTAACAATTAATTTGAGATCAACTTTTCGAAAAAGCGTACCAATCTTAAAAAGTAATTTAAGGGAGGATATTTAAAACTCTAAGTATTGATCCCACGAGAAAGTTTATATTATTTAGGTACTAGATCAATCGGATTACAATTATCTAAAGTATACTCAGCTTTATGATTTAAGAAAATAAATAACTAAAAGCTTATCTAAAAACCATAGAAAAATTTAAATGAATTGTAAAAGAGTCACAGATTTCTTTTCTTAAATTATTCAATTAAGCTTTGATGGTTGATGATTTAATTGATTTAAAGATTAGTGAGAATTAATCTGGGGTATCTTCGTTAAATCAAGATAACGCTATGATTAAGATACTGTCTTATCTCTATTGATCCTATCTTGAAGTTTTGTTTTGCCTCAAACTTAGGAAATAGACTTAAAACTTAGGAAGTCTAATCTTAAATTTCCCTAATTCAAGATTAGTACCCTCATGATTAACCAAGTCTATAGTTATTTCGCTGATTTAAACCATGTTGTTTATTGATTTTTCTAATAACCTAAGTAGAGACTGTCGGATCATAGATTATCTGATGGCAACAATATCTTAAGTATCAATTCAAGATAAGCATTAAGTGTTCGCTAAACAAATATTAATTCTCTAGTCATATATTAACACTTAATCATCACAATCAATCATCTATAAAGACATTTATTAACCCAAAAAACGAAAATAAATCATTAAAGCACAAAAATTAATCAAAGCATATCAGAACATTATATTAAGCAACAATACTTTGATTAAATTAACATAATAATAATAATACATGAAATTAAGTGTTTAGAATGAACCAAATCACATCCATAGATGGTTATCTAACTCTGAACAATGTGATTACAGCTTCTGGAACTTCAAACAACTTGAAAATATCAAACTACAAAATATTAAAAAGAAAACCAACCTAAAACTGCTTGATCTGAAATCACTAAAAACTAAGGTGTTTAATGCCTAAATCTACTTGCTTAGACGTCAGGGAGAGGCCTCAATTTATAGGGAAGGTGCAGCTACAAATAGAGGAAGAAAATAGCCACACATGTTGAAGAAATATGTTAAAAAACGCGTCTGCTGACCTTCAATGGTTGTCCAGCGACTTTCAATGACACCCTATTCATCTTACAACAGCACCTTAGAAGCCTACTGTTGTAAGTTGACTTTCAATTGACTTTTGACAAAACTTTCATCTTTTTACTCCAATCTTCATCTTTAAGCTCAATTCTACATAGTAAACATAGTAGCACATAAATTGAACATTTAAGCACTAAAATAAGGTGAAATTGAAATCAAATATCAACCAAAAATACTGTAAATTTAACCCCTAACAACTCCTATACACTTAAGTGTTTACTTGTCCTCAAGCAAACCAATCCATCGTCATATTTAAACATAGGAGATAATTATAGGAAACAATTCAGAATTTTCAAACATAATCATTGAAAGCTTTTCCTAAATCATTCAAATTTAAAACAAAATTATTAAGATGTTATACTAATTAATTAAATATGTCAATTAACAAATGAATTTAGATAACGTAGATTTATTCATAATACAACTTGATTCATATAAATTATTTCTTTATATAAAAGGAGTATTCACAAAGTAAAATGCAAAATCATTTAAACAAATTCACATCTTTTATTTAATGATAACATAAAATTAATAACATAAAAAGAACAAAAATGAGTTTTAGAAGCTTGGTTGAGAAGTCATTTAGTTATATATCACGAAGGTAAATATTTTGTCGTGAACAACCCCCGGTTATTCACTATAATCACATCACATCAACTGGCTACTAGCACAACTTAATAACTTCAACCAATTAGATAAAAGTTAGCTGAGTGAATTTATTTACTCACTTATTTAAGCACATTAAATTTTTTATTTTGTTTTTCAATGTTTCTTTGGTTTTTGTTTTCACTTAAAACGAGATGATGAATATATTTAAAAGATGTCACAAGTCACTTAAAAATATAGATTTTATATAAAGAAAATTATCATGATCATTAGGTATTCATATTCCTAAATATTGAAGAGATCAAATTTAATTGTTAATGAACATAATTAATCAATGATATAACATCTTAAATAATAAAAATAATTGAAATCCAAGGGAAAAATTGTTATAAAAAGAGAAAATTTTGAAAAAATTTTCACAAATTATAGATTATAAAGAAAAATATGATAAAATGATATGCAATTGGACAATAAATATTCAAGTGTGATATATATCCCTCCCTCACATTTAATTTGAACATTGTCCCCAATATTCATAAATTCAACAAAATAGGCTCAAAATGTGAGGAAAAGGAAAAGAATACACCTGGATAAAGATATGATTGTGAAAGCACTCTTTTGATGTAAATTGTAGCCATATGAAAATTAAGGACAAAAGCTCAAAGCACTATAACCAAAAGAAAACACATAAGAAACAAAAATAAACACACCAAAACACATTAAAAGAAAATACACCAAAAGCATTACAAAAACATAATATTTTATTAAAAGCATATGAAATCCTACTCTGAGATTGGGCTGCCTCCCAACAAGAGCTTTTTCAAGTTCTTTTAGTTAGACCTTAACGCTAGAGAATTTTTAATCTCAGCCTAGGTCCAACACCTAACTTCTCATCCACATCCTTAGCATAATGACAAGCCAATTGTGGAAGGTTGTCTATACCATTTAGCAGGGTCCTAAATCTATAAGTCTTACCTTTGCCAAAGCATTTTAGAAAAAATTCTAGGTATCTAACCCTCGCTTAAGAATCAAAAGTTGAAATACCTATGAAATCTACACTCTCGTATGCTACCTTAGACTCCTCATCTATTTTCAATAACCCAGAATTGTTGCTCACATTCAATGATTTCAATAATTGATTAACCTAAAGTTGATGCAGACTCACCACTCATACATGCTAGCTCAATTGGCTCTACATGATCAATGCTCCTAATTGATTCTAAAATTTCCACCATGGTTCTACGATCATGCTCATGCTGAGAAAGAGTTTCTAAATGGGAAATGAATGCAGCCTTATTGAACCACAAATAATCAGGGTGATCCATCCAAATAGTGGTGTAATCATTTAAGCTTTGAAAAAACTGTTGATCAGAAAAATGTAATGGTTGGTCAAAAAAATATGGATTTAGCCAAGAGTAATCAAGATAATCCTCGAAATCAAAGGTACAGGTTTCAAAATTGTCAAATTGATTTATCTAGTTGTTAGTCCTATGGCACCCAAGAGGGGGGTGAATTGGATGTTTAAAAAGTTATTGCGGAATTAAAACACTTTAAACACCTAAGGCCAATTTAAGTAATATGAAATTCTTAACCAAAATTCAACCTA
>JAOXYD010000008.1:20097793-20113722 GCA_028565735.1 Pinacopodium congolense | reverse complement strand
TTTAATTTAATTTATTTTCCAATTTTCAATATCTGAAATTGTTTCTTAAATAAAGAAAAACCTAAGTTAAGTGGTGAGTAAACTCAATCTTTATAGGATCGATATCCGTTTTTTACTTCAAGTTACGACCTGTATTCTTGCGGTTTTGAGCGTAAAACTAGTAGTTTGGTTTGACAACTGAGCATTCAACAAACTCATGCCGTATCGAACATGTTATCCCATTTTAAAATAAGTTTATTCTTCAATAGCCAATGCTAGTCATAATATAAATTTCCACAAAGCCAATTAATCATTATAAAGCTGAAGTTAATGAAGGGACTATAGTAAAAAACTAAAACCTCGAGCTCGCAAATAGGGTTATCTCATAAAAATACCGACTTGTCATATATCTATTGTATTAAAAAATCTATGATTATATGGCGTTTGTGAAGAATATAACATAGGAGTCAAAAAATCGAGGTGGAAACAAAAGAAGTCCATAGCTATGGCATTTGATGTTAATGATAATGATATGTATAGTAGTGTAGGATTATGGGACAAAAAATAAATTCCCTTGGTTTTAGACTTGGTACAACCCAGGATTATCATTCTTGATGGTTTGCACAATAAAAAAATTATTTTGACAGATTACGAGAAGATTAAAAAAATAAGAAAATGCATCAAAAATTATTTAAAACAAAACATGAAAATATCTTCCAGTCTTGAGGGAATTATATATATAAAGTTTAAAAAAGGAATCGATGTGATTTAGATCATAATATATATAGGATTCCCAAAATTATTCTAGAAGGTCTTCTTGACTGGTATTTAAAAGGTCTGACAATGCATGCATATTGAACCTTTTTAGGCAATTATAGATCTTAGGAGTCAATTCTAATTGGTCAATAAAAATATATGTCAATTAAATTTTTCCTTGGTTTCACCAATCTATCATGAAAAGTAAAACTGGCTAAAGTAACTTTGTGTTGAATTTTTTTCTAAATGTAAATTTTATTCTTCTACATGTAGAGAAGGAATAAATAAATCCATCAAATTTTGGGAGGCTTCATGAAGTGCTTCTTTAAGAGTTAAACTTCCATTTGTCCATAGCTCAAGAAAATGTATTTCTTGCTTTTCATTCCCATTTTCATAAGAATGAACACTATGATTCACATTTTGAACAGGCATGAATACAACATCTATGGGGTAGCTTTCATCTTGAAAGTTATTTAAATATTTTATACGATAGTCGTGACTCCTCTCATTTTGTAATTCAATTGCCAAATTAAGGGGTTCCGTTAGGCTAGCTATATGTTGTGTATTATCAGTAATTTCCATAAAACGTGGTAAGATGATATCTTGTGAAGTTACATATCCAAGACCTATGACACAAAAGAAACATCATGAATTCCACCAAGCTTGCAGGGTAATTAGTTTTGTGTTTTCTTTGGTATCTCTCTTGATGAATAACCTATTCTTGAATCTTGATCCTTGATTATATTTCAACAATTTCAGGGACCCTAACCTTCACTTTGTGGAGTCCCCTGCGCTTGCCCCTCCAGAAGTACACTTTGATTTGGCTGCACAGCAACAGTAAGAACACTCCTCCTTGCAAGCCTGCTTTCCTTTTTCATGTTTGAAGAGTATTCCATAGGCTATTTATATACCTGAATCAGGAGTTATGTCTGAAACCATATAGCATTGTCCCTGCCACTATTATGTCACCCATTGTGCCATTATTACAACTGTTTTCCTTTTCCTTTTCCTTTTCCTTCTGAAAGGATTATATGTAGACATAGAATCTCTATACCTCTTGCATTTAACTCTCATAGAAGTATAGGTCAGAAACTTGTTCCAAATTAAAGAGTTACCTAATTAAAACATAAAAGGTTCAAGAAGAACCATATATTAGAAGATACTTGAAACAAAAATGCAAATGGATGGTTTTCAACGTGTGGAAAATGTCAAATAAAAAATGGTTTGCTCTAATTTTCCTTTTTAATGAATTTTAAGTACCACATGATTACCATAGAAAAGAGAGCACCACAGAATAAGATGACCTTGCTTAAAAGCTGTAAATCGAAATCCTGTGCCTTCCTAATATGTAACGGTGGTGACATGAGTTTTTCTCAATCTATTCCAACCAAACTTCACTTGCCGATTGTGATCTCTCTGCTTTTTACTACCATTGATCCGTTCTTCATTTTGTAGGCATGAAGCTGAGCTTCAGCAAGCTGCTGCGCAGCCTCTTCCAGATGATGATGACGACACATTTGAGTAGGCTGCTGTTGTGTATACTGGAGTTGTGCTTTTCTTATTTTACTATGTTGTCCACTGCTGTCTTCTGTAATACTTCGTGACATAATCTAGTTATGAGGATGGGTGCCTAGTAGGACTATAGGCTTAGGTTTAGGATTTTCTTTACTTTTATTTGAGTTGCCCAGCAGTGGGTATATTGTTTCCATTGGATCATTTTGTTTGTATTTCTGAGTTTCTCTGTCAAGTTTTATAGCCCAAAAGTTGAAAACGTAGTATTTGCATCCCATGATTGTTCTGTGCAACTATTCAGCTCCTTGGATGAGTGCACTATAATAAGTTGATGGCATTAGTGTTGAAACAAAGTTTCTTTAAGGAAATTCAGAGAGAGTGGCTTGTAATGGAGTTCAACCGTTATTACAAAATGTTTATGTTAAGAAAATGAAAGACGTGCAAAGGGTTTGTTTGGTATGGCTAGTGTTTTAAGGTTTGGATTTTTGTTTTGTTAAATATAAAAATTAAAAAAGATTAACACATTAATATAGCATAAAAATTAAAGATAAAACACAAAAATTAATACATATATATATAAATTATAATTAAAAATCACAACTTCCAGTAATACGAAATTATCTTTTAACTTTTGATGAATTGGAGTTAGTATTTGGGCCTAAAGGCCCATATCTGCACACTTAAATCGTTATTACGTAGTATTTATTGTTGAGAAAATGAAAGACGTCCAGAAGCGGGCAAAGTTTTGACGAAGAGCAGGTGGAAGTAATACAGATTGGATTTAGTATCTGGGCCTACAGGCCCATATCAGCACTTAGCAAAGTGGTTACGGCAGTTGTTGATTTTGGTTCTAGTCTAGAAGAACGGCAGGAGTTGGGAAAGGATGAGAAGTTTGCTGTAGAAGATTCGAAGTGATCGTTAGATGGGCGGTCGCCATTTATCATTTTAAAGATGACTTTAAATGACGGATAATGCCCTGCAACTGGGGTTATACCTTTCGCTGCCCCGGCTGACAGCTGCACATTGAGCTATCGATACTTGGAAATTTTACTTAACCGGTAAGTTGTGGTGGGGATATTGGGCCTTTCTTAGGAGCTATTTCTCTGAGCTCTGGTCAGAACTGTTTAATTGCAACTATTTTCTGAGTATGCAACCTCTAATCTCTTAGGAGCACAAGAAGTCGATGGAGAATTAGTACGTGGAGAGCAGGCAAGTCTTTGAATCGTGCAACGGCAATGAAAGAAAAAAAAAAAAGACTCGAGTTAAATCATGTGGCACTAGAAATGTGGTGATTTTGATTGATGTATCTCAAAGAAAGCTACCAATTTTTATGTGAGAGTGAGCTTTGTAAAGATGGGCCAGTAGGAATGGACAGATTCAACCTACTCTTGACTTCATCATAATTTTCAGAACTTTCACGTAAAATTCCAATTGTTTCTTATTCAATGCTATGGTCGGACTTGGATGACTAATTTATGAAACCATAATCAATGCTTTTGTTTGGGTTAATTTGTTGTTTGAGGACAAAAGGTCAAGTGCCTGCAACTAACTAAAATTCTTTTACTGGCACAACTATATGGGGAATTGAAAGGTTGGTTTGGTTGTCTTGTCTTAAACGAGGAAAAGGGCTTTAAAAGCAGAGATATAATGTCCAGTCCAGTCCATTCGATGTAGATGTAGTAGATGTATGAGTACTAGCAATAGTATTAGTGTGGGCTTGAGGATACCCCAGAATTGCCTCACCATCACATGTGAATTCCACATGACCAGGTACTTGTTATGACCAGACACCCACTTGCCTGTGTCCAAGGAACCGGATATATTTGCGACCTCGTCGGCCACCTCTCCTTAATTGTGTTGCAAATTGGAGTTGTCCCTGTCAGTGTCGGGGTTTGAACCACCTTCGATAGGGCCAATATAGGCAGTGAGTTCTTTTAGCTTTTGGGATACACAGTTCATTACCATCCACATCATTCCAACCAGAAGTGGGGTAATCCAAAGCTGGTCTTAGCCCTTGCCAGCATGTCTACTCCATGTGGGGTGATTTCAAATGGACATTGTCCTAATTTTCAGGAGCTAATTACCACAAATAAGGTCCCATAGTAGCCATAGCAGTGGTAAATTCAAGCCAACAGTAATTTGGTGGGTTTCACTGTCGGTGGGTGGTCGGGGCAGCTAAGTATAGCGTTGCCCCAAAGTCACAAACTTCCTACATATCTTTTCAAGAGTCAGTTTCTCTTGCTATAACCATATCCTGACTTTGAATGCAACTTTTTTCTATGATAATTAGTATGTTGTCATTACTCTTCCTTTTGGTGATATTACAATTTTTCTTTTTTATGATTATAAGTGACAACTCTTTCATTTGGTTACATAAATATATCGGCCATGTGAAAATATTACTGTTATATAGGTTTTCTCTTCATTGAATTGAACTGTGTTTCTTTGTCGTCCATGATGTCATCGTAATGCATAAATTTAATTTCCCAGAAATGATTTCCCCAAGCGCCTCAGTATTATACATTTCTATATCCTTCCAAAGGAAACTTCTTCGGTTCCATGCATTTCCTAGAAGCGGGAGAAGATGATGATCGATATTGAGGGTGGCCAACGGCAGCATAGTTATCACAGAAAATTAAATAAGTGGGGAGATGAGAAGTAATTAGAGACTGCGACTTTGTCATCTTGTGGAAGATACGAACTTCAATTTTACTCTCATAAATATATAAATAAAAAATATATATTCCAAACATGTGAACCTACCGTGTTCACATACATATGGAAGAGATGATAAAGTTGGTGATCATCATGCATGTAATGGTAGGTAGGGTAATTAGGTCATTTTTCGTGTAAGCATGGAAATGGAGCAGACATGTCGAGCAATAGGAGCATGTGCTTTGGCATATATAGGACAGGCATAAATTGGGAAGATAGGAAGCAGCTGTCATTTTCTATCCCATATTCCACTATTTCTTCTTCCATGCTACCATTATGTTTTAGCAATAAATAAATAAATATATAAATAAAATAGGGCTACCTGAATTTATTGCTTTAACTTAACCACTCGTCACTGGAAATTTCACTTTCTCTCTCCAATTTCTCAGTCAGCTGTTTTCGGAGGATGTATTAATTTCTCATGATGAACTCCCCAGCTATACTTGGAAGCTAGCTCAATTGACTAAAGGCTTATCTCTGTCATCATTTGGATCCTTTTGCAATATTATATTAACTAGGAGGGTGTTAGTATCCGAATTTGGTATGACCACAACCACATGTTCACCTAATTTTCTTCCATACTACTTGGTAACCATATTTGCAAGTACCGAAAGAGGACCCCGAAAGACACGGATCACAGGGAAATACAGCTAAAAATATCTCCAGCTCTACAACGTAACTAACCTATGACAACTCCAAATGCCAGTGTACTATGCTTTTTCTGCATGATGTAATTTCATCTGAATTTTGGTCTGTGACATCATTCTTTGGGTTGGCATTTCAAGTTTCTTTTCTTAACGGCAGTGATTTGATGAATCAGTGCAGAAATTCGGTCATATCAAGCTTCTTTTTTCTTCTTTTTTTTAAAACAAGGTTTGTAAGTAGATACAGCAATGCAGTTTCACAATGTTTCCGTCTACTTGTAAAGTTCATTTCAACGAGAGCTGCAGCTTTCCACATAATTATTAGGAAGACAGAGACATATGTTACCCTGTCTTGTGTTATTATTGATAGTATTAGCACTATTACCATTCTTGCATTGATGTCCATTTGGATTTTATGTAAAACGGACTGCCAAGTCGAAGCTATACACAGTGCGTGACAATTCCAAAATTTGTCACTGTATCCTGACATTTGCCAAATTGACAATTCCAAAGGTTTGACATATATTTTATAGTTTTAACTTCTTCTGGCATTTTCTACAATTGAAATCATGCAAATTGAAATTTAATAAAGAAGTTTTACTTTTTAATATCTAAATAAAAAATAGTTATTTTTTTAAAATATCTCATATTTAATTTTTCTGTTATGAACATATATTCTATAGTTTAAAGTTACACCTTCTTCTAAATGTTTATTTGAGTCCTTCCTACAATTGAAATCTCACCAATTGGAAAATATAATTTGAAATGTAATAAAGAATTTTTACTTTTAATATATAAATAAATAATATTAAATTAAATTAAATAATATTTTCCTTCACATTAATTTGAATTGTGATAGATATCTTCCTATTACTTAAATTAAGCTCTGGGTTTAGATTTTTTTGGCTTATGTGAGAAGCAAAAGAACATACATGAAAAGGGTAAATGGGGAAAAGCAAGAAGAAAACAACAAAGGATGGGTGGCCGGAAGGAAAAGAGTGAATGGAAAAGGACTGATTTAAAGGGACAAAACATGTGGCATGAAATGTTGTGCTTCGGTTTTCGCTTTCCTTTCCCTCTAATGTGTTCTGTTGTAATTTTTATACTCCCAACATTTGAACAGGAAGATGTGATCTTTCCAATAAAGCCTTCACTCTAAACCACTGAAATAGTGTTTTTTTTTTTTTTGAGAAAACTTAAATCACACCCACTTAAGTAGCAACACAGCAAAAGTTCCCCTTTTTATCGACCATAAAATTTACAACGAATGAATCATTTCCTGACGATTGTTATTGTTATTTATCGTAATTTTTTATTATATCTTATTATATTTTATATTAATTTTTAAAATTTTATATTATATTAATATGTTATTTTTTAAAAATTTTATACTACATTTTATTTTTTTTAAAATAAGAAATTAAAATTAAAAAAAGTTTTATCTAAACTTTTAAAATTTTCGTTTTTGTTATTATTTTTTTAATTTTCATTGAATTTTGTATATTCTTTTTAAAATTTTCATACTATTTTATTATGTTATTTTTTCAATTTTATACTATTTTTTAATTTTTATATTAAAAAACAGAAATTAAAATTAAAAATCAAAACATGACCAAACATACTCAGAGAATTTGCTTTTAATTGTCGTTTTGTTGTTTAATGCATTTGTTATATTTATATTTTAATTTATTACTTTTACAATAAAACAAATTTATATAAAAACAAAATTTTTTTAAAAACTATTTTAAAATAAAAATATATATGAAATTTATTTTGAACTATCTTTTCTTTAAGTAATTTTTTTCTTTTGAATAATAAAACTTTTAGAATTAGATTGTTTTAATGGGTTTCAAACATATTTTACTATTTAATTTTATTACCATAGTAATTAAATAAGTTTTTTTATTAAGTTTTTAATTACAAATTTCAACCAACTATAAAATTTGTAAAGAATGAAAGGAAAACAAAGGAAACGGGCTTCTTTTTCGCAAAATTGTAAATAGAAATTTAAAAGATAATTAAGTCATGTTTGTTTTTATTTAAATTTTTGTTGTCTAATGCAGTTTGTTTTTGTTTCTATTTTAATTTAATACTTTCAAAATGAAAATAAAAACAAATTTTATGAAAATAGAATTTATATGTTTTTGTATTTTAAAAATTATTTTTAAATCAAAAAATAATATTTTATAAATTTTTATTTTAAATTATCATTTATTTTAGTAATTTTAATCTTTTGAATAATAGAATTTTTAGAATTAGATTGTTTAAATGGCTGTCAAACATATTTACTATTCAATTTTATTACAATATTAATTAAATAAGTTTTTATTATTAGTTTTCTAATTAAAATTTTCAAACAAACAAAATTTTATTTTTAATAAAAATAGAAAACAAAAACCAAAGACCACAAGAGAAAAATAGATGTGGAATCAAATGACTCTTAAATTTAGATTTTTTTAGTTTTTAAACTAATTTTTAAAAAAATTAGGATGCTCAATCTATTAATCTAATTTCAATATTAAAATGCACATTTGATAAAATGTCCAAATATAAAATAGGGTCAGATGAAGATAAAAAAAGAATATGATTTTTTAAAAATATAAATTATGAAAATTTCAATTATAAGAATCCAAATTTTGAACAAAATATTTTAATGAGGAATGTTCTTTGATTTTCACAAATTTTATTTTATTTTTCTAAAAGCCTTTTACCATCATTTAGATAATTAGTGACACTCTTTAAAAATTACATTATGATGATAGATTTTACATTTTATTTTCTAAAGCTTAAAAAAGAAACTTTTGATTTAATTTGTAGTGAATTCTTTTTCTAAAAAATTAAAATAATCAGCATTGATAAAAAAGATAAATTACCGGATTGTCTAATAGTAATTACACATGCAAACCACTAGAGAGCAAAACACACTTAATGAAAGCGCTAAGTTCACAACACCTAAAGCACATAAATAAAAGAAGAAGCCCATTTCATCTAATCCTATGGGATACAGAAGAGAATAGGATAATCACTATCAGGACCAATGTCAATTGCTAGCTAGCATCACTTCTAGCTAAGGAAAAGGTTGGTTAATTCCAACTAAGGACTAATGCGGTGAATTCCATTATAAGTTATGAAAGATAATAAAACTACTTCCATAATTCTAAATAAATATTGTTATCTTTATGTTCGTTAATCAAACATTTCTTAAAAACTAGGGAGCCCCATTGGGGGTGGCCCTTCATAACCCCTAGGGGTTCTTTGGCAATTTCACAATACAAAGTTTAGGATTTTTTATAATTTTATAAAATAATCAAGAGTAAAAATGTAAATATATTAAAGGTGAAAACATAATTTTATAAATGTATTAAGAGTGAAAATGTAAATACGCATTTAAAACTATATTAATTGAAGTTTATATCCTCAATTAATGACAAAATTTATAAAAAGACAAACAGGTAAAACATTCATTTTAAATTTAAAAAGAGCATACGCATGACTGCAAGTGGCCCATAGTCGACTCCTTCATTTTTATGTCTTTTATTGTTGTTTAAAAATATAAGTTCTAGTTGAGTTTTTAGTAGCTCTCTTTCCAAATGTCACTTGTAAGATTTTGTCCTTAAAAAACTTTAAATCACAAGGCAAAGACAATAAATGCTTAACTTGGAATTTTTTAAAAATAATACCTAACATTAGAAGTAGAGAGAATAAGAATCATAACAATGTTATGAATATTATATCGGTATTGACATCGAATTTGGTTTTAATACAGTACATTTGCTGGTATTAAAAAATAGTTTTTAAATTTTATAAAATTTGTGAAAATAATCCCTCAATATATTATATTATATGATTTTTTAAAATTTAGTTAAATAATGTCTAAAAAATCAATAATACTATAAAATTAACATGATAACCAATGATTAAAATAAGAAAATTAAAATAGTCTTAAAAAATTCATCTATTAGTCTCTACATACATAATAAGTAATTAAAATAAAAAGATTAAAATGGTTTTTAAAATATGATTTTCAAAGGTCTTTAATTATAGCACATATAAAATATTATCATTGTCCCCTAACACTCCCTCTTAACCCTATACTTATTCACATACTAATCACAAGTTAGGAAGGAGATAATCCCGTTGGGAGTCCTCTTTTGGCCCCCTGAAGGATAAAATTCAATTTCGCTTCTCTCCAATATTATAATCTTCAACATAAATTTTAAAATCCTAAAATTCTACAATCCTATACCCTAAAATACTAAATCCTAAAATCATAAATTCTAAAGCTTTTAAAACATAAAACCTAAGCCTCAAAAGTCTCAAATCTTAAAATTTAAAACCCTAAATCATAAATTCTAAACTCTAACCCTAAAAAATATAATTGTAATTTTTCAAATCTTAGAAAGATAGAATGATAATTGTTACCATATTTTCTACTGTGAAATTATCATTTTTTCTCCCATGAAGGCCATGGAAGGCCACCTTTTCTTTATGAGGAAAACCTTTGTCCCTCTTTCTAATACTTACCTTCTTTACCCACCTCTCACTATATATATATATTTTTTACTTGATTAGGGGCCTAGGGAGCTTGGCTCGCTAAGTTTCTAATTTCTCCTTAAATGCCTATTTAAATGATGTTTTGGGGTTTTGGTGACTTATTTCATCCAACTAGTACCTTTAGCTAGTACAGTATGATAAGTGTAAAATTGATTGTGTCTTTAATGCATATTTGTTATGTTTTGACCTCTAATTTTATGTTTTTATGTTCAATTGATGTTTGGAAGTATTTAATTTTCAAGAATTGGAGACTAATTGAAGATTGGAGTAAGAAAAGAAGAAAAATTGTCACTTTTCAATTTAGGGCCTATACAACGAGTTTTATACTATCAAATTGCTTTGAGTCATCCTGTTGTATCAATCCCAAACAGACATATCACCACCAAATCTTAAAGATTACGGCTGAGGTATTTTCTTCATTAATTCTTTTATTTTGAGGTGTTAAGTGAATATGTGCTAAGGCTATAAAAAAAGAACAAAATCACCCATTGAATCATGAGAAATCAGATATGAACTTAGAGAGAAATTCTTTAGCTTCTCTCTATATTGTTCTTAGAGTTCCTTAGCTTCAAACACTTGTAATTCGAGTTTTAAGATGTTTTTACTTTGCTATTTGCTGGAGCTTGCTGTTAAGACTCACATCTAAGTCTAGAAACCATTATATGGGGTTTTCTAACTTAGATTATTACATTATTAGCTCTATTTTTTGGATTAATCAAAGTTCATATTCTTAAGCTTACACCTTTGTATGTTCTTTGCTTTTTCTACAAGTTTGTGTTGATTTAAATTTGTGTTGGAGTTCAGATCAAGTTTAGGAGTTTAGAAACATTCTAGAAGCTTTTATTGGTTGTTTTATAACTTTTAAACTCATTATTTAAGCTCTTAATCTATCAAAGTATGTTATTGAAAATGCATATTTTATGTGCTTTGATGATCATGTATGGCTAATTCGTTTATTAGCTAAGGATTGGTGTTTTAATAATTTAAGAGAGCTTAAATGCATGTTTAAGAGTCTAATTTTTATTTATTGAAGGTCTAAATGTTTAGATTTTAAGTTGGTCACTTAAGATTAGGGTTAAAGATAATCTAAAGCTTAAGAAATCAACTTAGATTGTTGGAAAAATCAATAAACAACTCAAATCAATCAATGAATGACCAAAATTTGATTATTTGTTAGAGTTAGAATTTTGAGATTATAGATGCAGAAGTCACCTTCTTGATTTTACAGCCTATTAACTTAACTTAAAGCATGACCAAACTTTAAATTGAGATTAATAGAGAAAATGCATAAGTCTTAACCATAACTTTGTCTTGAAACTGAGAAGGATCTTTAAATCATTCCTTAAATTGTTAAAAGCTTAATTAAATGATTAATCACCTAATCCTTAGCTATTTTTCATACCTTAGTAAGTTTTGGAAAGCAAAATTTAAGTCATTTTTCAAGTGTTTGAGCCAAATTAGGTTAAATTAGCAATTTCCATCTTTTTAATTAATTAATTGGAATTTATTAGATAATTGTAATCTAATAAACCTAGTAGTTATAATCTATCCCTATGGAATTAACATCTGGGGTCTTGAAAAACTCAATTATATTATTTATTCGATAGATGCACTTGCCTTTCTCGTTGGTTAAATCAAAGTAAAAATTGTTCATAATTTTAAGTCACCTAACCAACGCCACATGTTTTTATGGAAAAATTTTATAATATTAGGAAAAATTGATGTTAATTGATGTGGGATTTGTTTATATTTATATTTATATATTTTTTTGAATTTTTGTGCAATTATTTGCTATTTTTACTATTGAGGGTGATTTGATTGCTTTTTATTATATTATTTTTGATATTTGCTTATTTAGTTAGTATTTTATTTTATTTTGTATGTGTATTCGGAGCCAAAATCTTGAGAATTTAGACTTGGATCTGGAGTTAGAGCATACATTGTGTAGGAAAAAGAAAGAATTACGAGCTACCATGTATGATTTGTTAGAAGTAGAGACATCTAGTGATACGAAACCTTAACTTGTAGAAGTGGATCCCCAAAAACATAACATTGTAAGACCTTAACAAGAACCTAGAGACCACCCATAATGGATCTAGCAATGGGAAACTAAGATAGACCTATGGCTAGCGTTGTCTGACCTATAGTCAATGCAAACAATTTTGAAATCCCACGTAGTATCATTTCTATGACTAGGTCATTATAATTTGGAGGTTCAATTTTAGAAGATTCTAATGAACACTTATGAAATTTTCTAGAGTCTTGTGATCTTTTTAAAAGCAATGGAGTCTTTGATAATGCAAGAAGTCTTAGGCTTTTCCATTTTTACCTTAAAGACAAAGCTAAATCTTGGCTATCCATACTTCAGTCTGCATACATTACTACATGGGATGATTTAATGAAGCTGTTCTTAGGTAAAATTTTCCCACTTGCTAAGATAGAAAAGATGAAAATTGAGATTAACTCATTTTTTCAGTATAAGAATGAAAGTCTATATGTGGCTTATAAGAGATTTAGAGAGATGTTTGTAAAGCGCCTTAGCCATAAATTCAATACGTGGTAACAAGTGGACATTTTCTATACTAGTCTTACACCTTCAACTCGTAGCACTATTAATGCTGTGACAGAAGGTTATTTTATGAAGACAACTTTAACCAAAGCCTACAATCTGATTGAGGAAATGGTTACAAATAGTTTTTAGTACAATTTTAAATACCATATAAAGAAACCATATAATGTTCATGCAATCAATGATACAGTAGCTCTTGCTACTCAAATAGAAGTACTGAATAAGAAGTTAGATAATTTTGTAAGAGGAGATGGGAGTAGTAATAATAGAGTTAAGTGTGAAAGTTATGGTAGTACCTTCCATTCATTAGTAGAGTGTCAAGATGGTAGTCTTTTTACTTGAGAACTCGAAAAAGCTTGGTTTGTTAGCAATTTTAATAGGCAGAGAGGAAACTCTTATTCAAACATTTACAATCCTAGTTGGAGGAACCACCCAAAATTTTCATAAAGCAATAATCAAAACTACCAATAACCACCCTAACCACCTCAAGCTAACCCTAAAAAAAGCACCTCCATTGGCTTTAAAGCCAATCAATCTCCAAGAGAATCGGCTAGTTTTGAAAAGACAGTTCTTAAATATATTTAATTTAACGAGTCAAGGATGCAAAACCACGAGGTGTTAATTAATAATTAGAGACTCAAGTTGGAAAATTTGTATAATTCTTTCAAAAGAGGCAACCTGGTAAGCTACCTAGCACTATCGAACCCAATCCTAGATAACTTGCTAAGGTTTTTACCCTAAGAAGTGGAAAAGAGTTTTAGAGTGAAAGGAAGAAGGTAGATGAGAAAAGAAAAGAAATATTGGTGGAGGAGAAAAAGAAAGAGAAATAAAAAGGAAATGATAGAAGAGAGAGAGAGTTGAAGAAGAAGATAAGAAGAAAGAGAAGGAAGTTGAGGGTGAGAACTCTGAAAAGCCACCTAGGTAGTTTGCTGATTCAAATGTTCAACCTTATAAACTTAGGATCCCTTACCTTCAAAGGTTAAAGAATACAAACCTCGACAAGCAGTTCAAGAAATTCTTAGAGATGTTTAAGAA
Source organism: Pinacopodium congolense (assembly GCA_028565735.1). Classification (NCBI taxonomy): domain Eukaryota; kingdom Viridiplantae; phylum Streptophyta; class Magnoliopsida; order Malpighiales; family Erythroxylaceae; genus Pinacopodium; species Pinacopodium congolense. The sequence continues at coordinate 20,099,958 of JAOXYD010000008.1, read as the reverse complement.
GTTGCATATCAATATCTCCTTTGTTAAGGCAATTACTCAAATGCCTTCTTATATAAAAATTTTAAAAGAAATCTTGCTTAAGAAGAGAAGATTAAAGGAGTATGAGACTGTTAAGTTTAACAAAGAGTATTCTGCTATCCTTTTGAAGAAGTTACCTCCAAAGCTTAAAGACCTTAGTAGTTTTACTATTCCTTATATAATTAATAGCTTACAACTAGATAGGTCTTTGATGGATCTTGGGAAAAGTATTAATTTGATGCCTTTATCTATTTTCAATAAGTTAGGATTAGAATAACCTAAACCAATTATAGTCTCATTGTGATTAGCTGATTAATCTGTAACTTATCCAAGAGGAATCATTGAGGATGTGCTTGTAAAGTTTGAAATTTTAATTTTTCCTATTGATTTCCTTGTCTTGAATATGAAAGAGGACAATACAGTGCCTATCATTTTGGGAAGGCCATTAATGGTTACTACCAGGGCATTGGTTGGTGTATATGGAGGAAAAAACATTCTTAGACTTTAGGATAAGGAGATTGAGTTTAATGTATTTAAAGAAATGAATCATCCCTCCACCTTGGATTCATGCAACTTCATTGGAGTGAATTCCATTCAAGATGATCTATTCAAGTATTTGTATTCAGATCCTTTGCGAAAGGCATTAATTCATTCTTATTCGTTGGAAGTAGAGGAAGAGGAAGTTAAAGAAGTATTGGAAGAATTAGAAGTTAAAAAGGAGACCTTTAGTTGGATTCAATCTAAGAGGTATGAGCTTTAGATACACTAATTAAGTCCCTTCCCAAGCCATCCATTGAAGGGCCATTGAATCTTGAGTTTAAGCCTTTTCTCTCGCATTTAAAGTATGCTTTTTTGTGATCTTCATCACAATTATTTGTGATTATTTTATCATCGTTAACTGATACAATGGAGGAGAGATTATTGAAAGTACTTTGAGAGCATCAAAATGCTACCCTAACTGATATTAATGGATTAAGTCCTTCTATTTGCACTTATAGGATATTTATGGAAGAAAGAAGTAAACCTTTAGTGCAACCTCAACGCCAATTTAATCTGAATATGAAGGAAGTGGTAAAGAATAAATTAGTTAAGTTTTTAGATGTTTTTATCATCTTTCCTATTTTTGACTCTTCGTGGGTTAATCCGGTTCAAGTGATACCTAAGAAAGGAGGAAATACTATGATGAAAAATGAGCAAGAAGAGTTTATTACCATAAGAAAGTAACTGGATGACATACGTGCATGGATTATCTTAAGTTAAATGATACCACATGAAAGGATCATTTTCCTTTACCTTTCATTGATTAAATGATTGAGAGATTGGTTAGGCATAGTTTTTTATTATACTTTAGACAGGTATAACAAGTATTTGCAAATTCTTGTTGCCCTTAAGGATTAGGAAAAGACAATATTCACCTGTCCCTATGACACCTTTGAATATAGATGCATGGCTTTTGGCTTATGTAATGTTACTGTCATCTTTTAGCGATGTTTGCTAGTTTTAGCTACATTGTAAATATACAGGTCATAACTTCTAGTATAACTGATATCGATCCCATGAGGAATGATTTTAGTCACCTAACAATTTGAATTGCATTTTGTTTAAGGTAAAAGAAAAATATAGAAACTGAAAAATTAAACTAAACTAACGAAACTTGAATGAATAGAATCACAAAAAAGAGCAAGACACAGAAGATACTCAATAGTGGAGACTTAGGGGTTCTATCCTTGTTTATCTTCCTTTTACCTATTGATTTAATTGTGTTTGATCCTATATATCTAATAGTTGATTACCCTCTCTTGAGATCTAATCAATTAATCCCAATTGAACTACCTAATAGTTGAATTGTAACCTTTCGGTTCATAACACTACTCCTAAATAATGCAATTAAAATTGAAGTAATCCTAAGAATAATTAATAAATAATTAAGATCTCTCTTTAATCACCTATTAATAAGTTAATTTCAGGTCCATAAAGATATCAACTCTCGTTGTGCATCCTAACTAAAATAAATCAAAACAATCTCTTGAATTAAAGTGATTATAAACTTAATAATTAACACAAATAACTATGCATTAAATTAATATAGTAAAAGTTGGATAAACAATTCAAGAAAAATCCCTAAAATAGATTTAGCAATCTATAAT
>JAOXYD010000008.1:20076604-20089005 GCA_028565735.1 Pinacopodium congolense | reverse complement strand
TTTAAATATATTTAAATTTAAGATTCAAATCATATTTAAATTTTATTAAGTTTTAGATTATTTTATTTAGATTCAATCATAATTGAGAAAGTCGTTTAAGTTATATAGACTTATACTCAAATCAAACTATTTTCAACCCAAAAAATTTATAAATTTAAAATAATTATTATTATAATATTTTTATGATAAATTTGCTTGTGTTACTCTCACATATATACAATATTATAAATATTGAATTTTTAAACAATAAATTATTTGTATGACATTTGCATTTTAAAATTTTTTAATTTATTACTTTGTTAAAATAACAGAATATTTACAACACATTTTTTAATTGTTAATAATTTTATTTTAATTATTAAAATTATTCATTTGTTTGGTTTAATATCATTTATATTCTTATAGTTTTGTAAACTATTAATTAGGTCCCTATAATTTGATAAACTATCAAATATATCTATAAAGTTTTAAATTGCTTTTACTGTTAATCCAATACCACGGGACATATCTACGTGACCATTAGTTCACATAAGATGGAAATAACAGAGGGACTAATAGTGAAAGTATTTTGAAACATTAGGAATCTATTTGATAATTTTGAAATTATAAGGACCTAATTGACAATTTATTAAACTACAGGAGGTCTAGATAATTTTAACCATATATTTTATTCATGCACTTCACTCAATTTATCATGGTCGGGCTTCATATTATCTTCCCCAACTTTCAAGAACATCATGATTATATGATCTTAACATCTAACTCTCACTTAAGCTTATAATTCCATAGCTCATCAACAAGGATAATACCACAAACAACATGAATGTCTTATCTAATATCTCATGATGTACTTATTTACAAAATGCTCTCAATCAATGCTTGATTTTAAGTTGAAATTCTTAAGCCTTATATTATATCACATTATTGTTAGATAAAAGACTAAATTGTACTTAATTTCTTTATTATGATTTCAATTTTATATGTCATCTATAATAAGGTTATGTTTATACTTACTCCATTCTTTTATATTGTGAAAATAAATCATAATTTTGATTGCATCTATTCATGACATGGTAGAAACTTAAATTTTTCTATAACAATCAATTTTTGTTGGTGATTCTATAATTTTTTATTAAGAAATAAGATACGGCCCACAAAAATCATTTTAAAATTATAATATCTTTAAAAATATCTTATATTAAATATAATTATAGATATTCTTGATTTTGATAATTAATAAATGTGCAACACATTCTAATTTTTAAAAATTAGAATTATCCAAATGTTGTATCTCAAAAATATGTTGTACTTTAATTATGATATTTTACTTATAGTTTTACAAGATTAAAGCATAAAATGCTATTACAAAATATATGGTTATTAATTAATAAATATTTTTTTAAAATAAGTACACCATAATAATGCAATATACCTAATCATTTTATTGAACTCTTGTGTTAACTTGAAATAAAATTTTTAATTGTTTAACAATTTTGGAATGAAAATTTTTCTTTGTGATAATCTTGGGTGATAATGAAGAAGTACAATTTTTGTATTAAATCTTAGCAATAACTTGGCAAAAATCATATCACAAGAAAAATGAGTTAATCATGAATACATTAGGTGAAAATAACAATATAATTGAGAATGTAGATTTTATTAAAAATATTTGAAAATATTTAAAAGGAATTAGAAAGAAAAAATTTCAAAAATTTCCAAAATAACGAGTCTAGAATTCAAATATAAGGTTAAGAGCCTATAGAAAATTGTAGATCAAATGTACTGGAGCTTGATGTTTAAGAAGATAAATCTAAAGGGACCAATTACGTGGCCAGTATCTTATAGCCGGCCATGACCAGTCCTATATAATAATATTATATATTTTATTAAAATAATAATAATTATATTATTATAAGGCTGGCAGGCTATAGATGTCCATATTTCTAAATTTAAAATACTTCTTTTTACTTGAGTTTTAAATATAAGGATATTAGTCTCTCCAATAAAATAACAAAATACTAAATTATAAGCCATCCCTTTAAAACAATCTTACATTTCATGTTGTATATATTATATAAAATAATATAAAATTACATAAAAATTAAAAAAAAACGTTTATAGTGTATGAGAAAAATAACGAAAAATTTTCGGTTTTTTACATTTTTTTTGTTTCAAGGCAGGAAGGTTTTTTTACGCTGTCCTTGCCTACTCTTTTTGGTTTTTTCGTTGTTTTGACTCGCTCTATACATAATATTTTTATAATTTAATTTACTTTGTGATTTATCGAAAAAAACTAAAAACTTAAAATACAATGATTGAAATAGGAAAAATTAAAAAAATGATCTAGAAAGACTACTTTTCCCTTTTTGAAAGAAAGGAGTGAAGATATATGAATAAAATAAAAATAATAAAAAATATCAAATTTCACTTTTCTCTAATCTCTTACAATGTAAAAATTCCCTATAATCATTTTCGAAAAAAAATCCCTATAATCAAGGTTACAAAAAATTAAATTTCACTAGATTAATTGTTTACTTTTTTGATTTATATAAATAAAATATCACCGTGTTTATTTACTTATATAGTCAAGAGACAAAGTAAAATTGCACAAGAGAAAGAAATATATCTTTAAAATTCATGGATTACAAATCTGCAAAATCTACAAATATATAAATTTAAAGAATCAATGAATTTATATTTGATGGAATCCTTTGAACCAAAATTGCATCGATTTGTTAGAAAAATTAAAAACTTTCAAAGACATTCATATATGGGGAAGAATTCATGATCATACAAATAATGGAAAAAGATGATTATTGTAATAGAATTCTCTTATATAAAATGAAATATTACATGATTATTTATAGTGTTAATTGGAGAATTCTAAACTAATTAATGTAAAAAATATTTAATATTAAAATAAAAAAGGAAAATATTTTAATGAGATATCTAAATTTTCATAATAACAAAAAATTGATTAATTTATTTTTATTTCATCAAAATTCTCTCTAAATAACTCTAAATAATTCATCTGAATTTAGACACGTAAGTTGAAGAATCATAAATTACTTTAATTAGTTAAGTATTAACTATTCAATTGCTCGTTTAAAATTGCTGCAAAATTCTATGAACCATATTTATTTCTAGCATTATCATCTTCCTTCAATTGCCTCCGTAAAAGCTACCGCCCTAAGGTTCAATAGTATTCAATATGGAATATTTCCAAAGTCAATACAATGCAAGATACAAAAACAAATATGGAATTGTAAATCGTAAAGAATATGGAAATAATACAAGAATTTCCTTACTGCAAGAAAGACCCAGAAAAGAAAAAAAAGGAAATTCAATAATGCAAATACGAAAAGTACAAAAATACAAGAATGAAATTAAAAAAAAGGTCCGATAAAGAATTTTAATCGATATATTACCATCGAAGTTGACCATTGGAATTCCAACGAAGGCCAACGCGGCCCCAACGGCGTTGGCCTTGCATTGTTAGCTTCTCTCTCTGTCTGTTTTTTTTCTCTCTCTAACTGCACAGTCTATTAAAAGGCCAACACAGCACACACTAATGCCTAAGCTAACAACGGAAGCCAAAGTAAGACACAACGCCAAAACACCAAAAGGTTTTTTTGAAACTTGAAAAAACCCAAAAAGAAAAGAAAAGAAAAAGAAACTGAATTTTAGCTCTGCTATTAATCGTTTCTCGTCTCCCCTACTTATTCATTCTCTCAAAAACGAGAAGAGAGACCCTATTAACTACTGTTGTCTCTCTTTTTCTCTATAGATACATATTCTAGTCTCATCCTCTCTTCTTTCTCCCATGGAGGACACGTTCTTCTACTGGTTAAAGCTTCTTGCTTTCTCTTTCTTGGCCTACGTTTTTGGGTTAAAGATTGTTGTTTTATTTTGGTGGAGACCCAGAAGAATTGAAGATCATTTCTCTAAGCAAGGAATCAGAGGACCTCCTTATCGTTTCTTCATTGGCAATGTCAAGGAAGTGGTGGAGATGATGTTAAAGGCCTCTTCTCAACCCATGCCTTTTTCTCACAACATACTTCCTAGAGTTCTTGCTTTTTACCATCACTGGAAAAAAATCTATGGTACATAAATGTTTTGCTTAACTATAAGCACCCCCTTGATGATGTGATCTCTGCTGTTACACGCGAACTTTCATGCTGTTCTATTCCGTTTGAACGGTTTTTCTGAATGGTTTTATAGTTTGAAGTTTTTAAAATCGGTTTCCAGTTTTAAGCTTGTTGCACTGGCAAGTTGTAGCTAGTTTGAGACTTGGGAGTGTTTTCGAAAGCACTAAAATTGTGTATCAATGTGGGTTATGAGGTTTTGCTTTGTTAAAGCATAGCTAGGATGAGTTTTAATGTTAATCATTAAAGCTGTGGATGGTGGTTCTGTTATGATGTGCTTCTTTGGCTTGGTTTGCTGATCCATCTTCCAAAATTTGTGACTTTTGAAAAGGCTTTATGGTGTTTTTTTTTCCTTTGTCTCTGAGTTCATGTACTTCTTTTTAAAGCTTTTTCAGCCTTTTTCCTGCGCTTTGGTGCTTGATGTTGAAGTTCTGAGTTTGGACTGTTTCAGTTCTTCTCTTCTTTCCTCATTTTCTCTTGTCCCTTTGAAACTAAACTAACATCATAATTATCATTTCTCTATTGAAAAATTTACCATTTCTCTTTTCTCATCAGATCATTTTCTCAACTCTTCGTAGCTGTAAAAGACGAGAAAAGAAACGAAAAGGACGTGTTGTATTTGTTTGTGCACTAGACATGGTTTGCAGTTTTGTCATTTGCTTTGTTTTCTGTATTCCACAATGTTAACAACCTCTCATGGTATGATCAAAATGTTTGATAGCTCCATAGTTTCAGTTGTCTTCTTCCTACTTGTCACTTTTATTTTGGCTCTTTCTCTTTCTGTCTCTCTCTCTCTCTCCCCACATTAAATTGATGGCTAGCTGGTGCAATGTAATTTTGTTGGTAATTACTATTTTTTGCAAACTTGACACTTACTACATGAGGATGTGTGGAAGGTCTAACTTGGTGCAAAAGTAACTTTCTTTGTTCTTTTCTGGCTAGCTTGCAATCCGTTTGTAGAGGTCATGGTATTTAATTTTAGTAATTAAATGACCAGATGCTATTACAAAATAGGTAACATAACCAATATACTTGATGAAGCATAAACTTGAAATTAATGGCATGTCTGTGTTGATTGAAGGTGCAACATTTCTGGTATGGTTTGGACCCACGGTTCGGCTCACGGTCTCTGATCCAGACTTGCTTAGGGAAATTTTCACTTCCAAGTCAGAATGCTATGAGAAGGTGGAGGCTCACCCTCTTATTAAACAACTTGAAGGAGATGGCCTCCTTAGCCTCAAAGGTGAAAAATGGGCTCACCACAGAAGAATCATCACACCTACGTTCCACATGGAAAATCTCAAAGTAATAATTAAAATCCCCGATTTTTTCCACAATTTATTTGTAATATATATATATACGGTTGAATTATTTGTGAATTTAATGTTGATGTTTGTAGTTGTTAGTACCGGTTGTGGGGAAGAGCGTGGTGGATATGGTGGACCAATGGGCGGTGAAACCAAATTCGGAGGCGGAGATAGAGATAGAAATTTCTGAATGGTTTCAAACTCTAACCGAAGATGTCATCACAAGAACAGCCTTTGGTAGCAGCTACGAGGATGGTAGAGCCATCTTCCGATTACAAGCACAGCAAATGGTGCTAGCCGCCGAGGCATTTCAAAAAGTGTTTATTCCTGGTTACAGGTAAAATCTTTTTTTCGTTGTTGTTGTAATTATATTATATAAATAGGATGCGAGGTCACAGTCTCACTCAGTCCTAATGAAACGATACTTACTTTTGCGAATTAAAAAAAATAAATAAAAAGGTTTTTTCCCACAAAGAAAAACATCAAATCGAGGAAATTGGACAAGGAGATAAGGAAATCTTTGAAGAAGTTGATCGAGAAGAGGAAAGAGAGTACATGGAACATGGTACTAGAAACCAAGGGACCAAAGGACTTGTTGGGACTCATGATTCAAGCCTCAAATTCATGTCCAAATGTGACTGTTCATGACATAGTTGAAGAGTGCAAGAGCTTTTTCTTTGCGGGCAAACAGACCACATCCAATCTGCTGACGTGGACTACGGTCCTACTTGCAATGCACCCACAGTGGCAGGTGCTTGCACGTGACGAGGTACTGCGGGTGTGTGGATCACGTGACATCCCCACCAAAGATGATGTTGTGAAGCTTAAGACGGTAACACCTTCACACCCCCCTAATCCACGCATCATCATCATCATCACTATCATCGCCAATGAAAACATTTACATTGATGTTTTTGTTTTATTCGTTTGTCGAAATCCCGAAACTGCCCCTCTCCTTTTATTATGTTCGTTCGTTTCAACTTTTATTAATTTGTTGTGCGTGTGTTATCTGGTGTGCAGCTGACCATGATTCTAAATGAGTCACTGAGGCTTTATCCTCCAACAATAGCGACAATCAGAAGGACCAAATCAGATGTAGAGCTGGGTGGATATAAGATCCCACCTGGAATAGAGCTTTTGATACCAATCTTAGCCCTTCATCATGATCAGAGCATATGGGGAAACGATGCAAACGAATTCAATCCACGCCGTTTCTCTGAAGGGGTAGCCAGAGCAGCGAAGCATCCTCTGGCGTTCATTCCATTTGGCCTTGGGGTCCGTACCTGCATTGGCCAAAATTTAGCTATTTTGCAAGCCAAATTAACGCTCGCAATCATACTTCAACGTTTCTCTTTTAGATTGGCTCCTACCTATCAACACGCTCCAACGGTCCTGATGCTACTTTACCCACAGTACGGTGCACCCGTGATCTTTCAGCGTCTATCAAGCACCAAGCCTGATCAATATCCAGATCAAGGGTCATGAACTGGTTACCCAATCCCTGAACCTACCTGTCCAATCATACCACCTTCGAAGTTACCCATATTGCCCCTTGAAAATTCGATGGACCAATTCCCCTTTTGCGATATCCAACCGATCATAAAAATACCACATTTCCACCATTGCTAATTTTATATATGCTGACCCCTAAAGGCCATGGCTTTCTTTCTTTCTCTTTTTTTTTTTTTCAAATTACTTTTTGGGTTTTTTCTTTTTGATTGTGATTGATGGTTTAGTTTCGCTCAAAAGTTGATCCTCGGAAGACAAAAATGGATTGATTCACAGTCCCATGGTTTGCACTGAATTTTTGCGTAACATGGCGTTGAAGATTTACCTTGAGGCGTGGTTGGGTAGGAAGGGCTTTGGTAAATTCGTTAACAATTAGTTTAGGTTATTGCTTTGTCTTTCAATTATATGTAAAAATTTGTATTGCTGTATATTTGCCCAAACTATTAACAGTTTTGTATAATTCATTTCATCAACCTTATCTTCTACTGTATAAATTCCCAATTTTTGTCTCTTATTAATATATATATATATATATGTACACATAGGATAATTTATATATTTACTTGAAAAATAGTTTTGACAATCATTGAAGGAGAAATACTACGAAAGATACGTTATGAATATGACAAAAAGGACTGTATATTGTGACACAGTTTATAGTAGTAGGTGAAAAATTGTTTCATATTATATCCATTGATCATAGCCCACGCAGACCTATGGATGCACACATGAGTATGACTTCAACAAATTTAAGCAGAATGACAACTCAACTAACTTAAAGAAACGAGCATCAATAGACCAACTAATATTTAATTTAATGTATTATGTCAAGAGAAATTCTACATGAGATGGATTATATAACTGAATCAAGCAGAATCCGGAGATCGACCCGACTAACTTAGAATTTCAATGATAATTAACTAAGGCAGAGAGTAGCTATTCTATAAGCGAAAAAGGTTAATGTTTACCGGTTAAGATTGCGAAACCCTATAATAGTTGCTAAATATTTCTTCGAGTTCAAGTTTATAATTTCTAGGTCACTGGTATGTGCACCATTTTAGAACCGATATTTTTTTACTGTGCATTATCCTCTTTTAAATTACTCAATACACATAATGTAAATTTCCTATAAAACATTCTTCCGTACTTGTTAGATTTGGCTGGCATATTTATAGTACAGCAAACGATGCCCATAATTTATGGGTTTCCAGTTCAAGCTTTATCGTAAGTTTAAGGAAGTTAATTATATGATGTTAGGCTATATTTAAGGTATTAAACAGTAATAATTTAGGAGTGATGTTATAGTTTGAAGGTAAATTCTTCCGATCAAAACGAGATTTTAGCATGTCTAGCTAGATCTTTCATCCACCAGACTTCGTATCATACCCAAATATCAAAGAAATTAAATAGAATACTCATAATGTAATCAAAATTAAATATTAATTTCTTAATATTTCTTTTAATATGATAGCTTTATAAAGTTAAATAATGATAATAATACATTTTTAATTTTTAATATTTATACAAACATAAATTTTAAAATATGAAAAAAATTAACAAAAAATTAGCTTGCAAAAAAAAATATTTGTATTAAATATATACGAAACTTAAATATGTATGAAACTCTTAATTTCAATAAAAAATTGAAAATTTTACACTTTATAAGAGAGTAGTCTATTTTCTGAAATTCACGTTATTTCAAACAGTCTCTAAAAAGATAATTTGAAAGTAACTTATGTGTATACTAAAACGTCAATGGAATTGAAAGTCCTAAAAAAGAAAAGAAAAAATAGTATAAGAAAAAGACAGTGGTTCTTAGAGTTTTCTACTTTTTTGTTCTATCTTTAATATAATATAATATATAATATAATATTAAATCATAATTTATTATAATATTATTTATAATTTTATATTAAAAAGCATATAAAAAACATTAACAAAAAAAAACGTCTAATAAGAATGGTTTTGAAAGATAAAAATATACTTTTTAAATTTGTGGAATTCATTTATAAATTCTAACTATTTTAATGTAATTTAAATTAATTATATTGAATTGTATGGAGTCTAAATTATAGAATTGAAATTAATAGTTTTAGATATTTCAATCATATAAAATATAAAATATAAATAAATTTTTATAAAATTTTATAAAATTCATTTATTCAAATTAAGATTTTAATAACAATGCTTAATGGGTCCATTTTCTTATAGAAAATTGAGAAAAGTTGCAACTAATGCATATTAATATTAAATCTAATGAGTCCGGGGAGTTCCCAGAATTTGTCATAGGGAAGTTTCCTCTCCTCTCTCCTACTCGCATCTCTAGAGAGGAGATCGAGAAGGCCACCTAAAATGGCGATAAATCTCAACTTAGTGTTACTACAAAGATGATAAAGGCAGATGACAGTTGCAGCAACCAAGGCACGTAATGTTCTTTCAAAGCAAAGAAGACTGTAATCCAGCATGCAAATGAATCTCTTTTTTGCCATAATATATACCAATTGTCCTTTATAGGGGTCTGAGTTGTATTTTAGTGCGAAGTAAGATTTGAGCCCTCTTTTAAAAATCGTTTTTATAATTTGCTTTTTTTGGGATCTTCTCATTTCATGCTTTGGTGTAATATTTAAGGAATTGATGGTCCCCAGGAAGCATGCATGTGACTATGGATGAGGTCTCTCTCTCCCTCTCTCTCATTTCTATTTGGTTTATTCAATTTGCTTTTGTTAAGGGAAACAAAGCATGCCATCAAGCATGTGATTATTTCTATAATTGCTTTGTCACCCACAAGTTTCGATAACGCTTCCTATTAATCTCTCTCTTTCAACTTTCAAAATTCTTGCTTATCTTAATTCCTAATATAATATAGGAAACTTTGCTATTATGAGGATCGCGTTCATTACTATCAATCACTTTTATTATTATTATTTATCTTGTCAGTAACTACTAGTTTTAATCGCTATTTAATTTGCATGATCCTTCAACATCTACTTAAATTTATTTTCCTTCTGAATAAATAAAAAATACACAGGAAATCACAAACATGCATCTCAACAGTAATTCATGTCCTAATCTGAGTGACTATGTATATCTATTCCTTTTTCTCGGGGCTTTGTACAGGCTGTGTCCATTTGTGCTTTGTCCTGACCATATGTGTATATAAATATATGCCTCCACATTAACATCTGGACGTTGTCTGCCTAACATTACTAGACGACAAATATCAACATTCTAATGCACCAACCAGAAAGAGGCAAAACTTTTCTCGAAAACTGCAATCCATCTTTTCATTTGCCTTCTGTTTTGTTTTCAACATATACCAAAATAAATATACTTGTTCCTTCCCTTCTTCACTACAGTACTTTCTACCACCCCACTTACTTCTTATTAGCATCCAACATGAAACAGCTCCGCAGTCCAATGCCTAAAAATCGCTATACATTGTAGAAGGCGAGAAACTCTAATAGCTAAATTGCTTCATATGTTTGTTCAATTCCTTCACTAAAAAAGGATTGCAAGAGCTCGAAACATTCCTTTACCATTGATCAACAGTACACATCTATAAAGACGTGAGTGATAGCGGTAGGTTTTGATATTACCCATCATGTCTAGTAATCAATATGGACTTTACGAAAAGACTAATTTTCTATTCTATAATATAAACATATACATAGCTACTGCCGCATAGATAACCGTAATCTTAGTGATACAAGTCCTCAAATATTTGTTCTCTTTACCTTTAATATTTTAAATCAACTTATAACTTTAATATGGTCATGTTTCATTTAAGTAAAATTATATCTAAATTATAGTACGTATTCATAGTTTATCAACTCAAATTAATAAAGATATAAAAAATTTTTAAGAATCCGCAATATTGCCTTTTCTATTTTGTTAAAATCCCTTGTAAGCAATCTCATCCTAAACTTAGCTAGCTTTATTAGATTCCTTAATAAATATGGTTATTCATTAACCCTAAATATATATAAACATGATACTCTCTGCACTTGCACCAAAGTTGAGTTGCCATATATCTTCTTTCGATTCAAGCAACCATTGTTGGGGTGTCTTGTACTAGAAGCCAATGGCCCTCTGTTTCATGGTTGACCATTTATTTCTCTATCTACATATGCTATGCATATTATTAGCCCTCACGAATCGTGTAGTCTCTATCTCATAATGTAGTTGAAAATTCTACCTACCATATATATTTAGGGATTACCAATCAAATAAGATTTGGTGTATCCATAACGCAATTCGCCAGGCGAGGCTACATTAGACTTTAAGAGGATGGATAAAATGAGGGCATCGTTATTGCACTAAATTGATCCATGTAACAGGAATACAGCTTTGTTAAATGCTTGATCAATGTAACAACAACATAGCTGTGCTACATGTTCCCCTTATTGATTGCAAAAACTATTAGCTAACTTTGATCATTGTCATAATAATTGTATTTGATCATATGTTGCTTCAAATTCATCAAAAAAATTTAATATGATGTAAAACATTAGCATGGAATTACATTAGTTATGATGACTTTTAAAATAGGGTGTGAACCAGGAGAAAAAAGCTCCTTAGTAGGATTGAAATTTGACGCCCCCTAGTTTTCCTAAAACACTTATTTATGATGTAAAGTGCACCAATTCATTTGAATACCTCCCACTCTCCATTTTGATAGGTAGAGTAAGTGAGTTTTGAATTGAATAGGAATCTACCCAACTTTTGTACGTTTTGTATGCTTGTTAAAAGAGTTATATCATTACGTATTGTTAAATTCAACAACATGTTTTGTTGACAGAGTACTCCAGTCTAAATACACTTCTCATTTGAGCTGATAGTTGCACATTATCAAGTTGCATTATGAAGCATTCGCTAATCTATAAAAGAGTATTCTATTCAAATTAATTTACTCTTTGCTTAATTTCTCCATAAAGTATACACATAATAGTTGAACCCAATCCTAAACGATGGAACCCTTTGTTTGTCTTTGTCCAAACCATACAAGTTCATACCGAGCTACTTGGATAGATGCAGGATGGAAAAAAGTCTTACATGATTTGTTGTCAAAGATCCCAAATGAATGTTTGCTCTATAGCACTTAGTCATCTCTAAAGGGATTTGGGTCATAATCTAATAGATTGTGTTCTAATTGTTTAGCTATTCTACTACTACAATTTCACTTTGTTAATAATGATTTCCCTTACCTTAGCTCATAAGGGGAAGGTGTAGCATCCTATTCTCATAGGATACCTACCTGACATTCTGATGAATATCCAAGTAAATACTCTACAAGGGTGGCATGATAGAGAAATTACAGTAGGCGTCATGTAACATAATCAAAAGGAACATAGACATCAAAACTCATATTTCATTAAACCAAATTCCATTTATACATCATCATAAACTATACATAAGCAGTAAACAGAACAAAAACATGCTA
>JAOXYD010000008.1:20055055-20068711 GCA_028565735.1 Pinacopodium congolense | reverse complement strand
CGACACCATAATAAGTTTTGGTGTCCTCTACAAAACCATACCAATCATCCATTGCTCCAACATAATCACCTTTCTTCTTTTCTCCCAATCCAGACCTAATAGGTGCCATCCACATGCGGGCATGACTTGGATACCTGTAATGCACCAACAACAAAATGAGAAGTGAAGCAATCATCACTGATGGATAATCTCAAAAAGGTATGCATAGAAAGCATCGTAATCTGATAGTTAAATATCAAAGCAGCAGAAGTACAAACTATTAGATTGGAAAGCTAAACAGAAGCCAGTAGTATGGCAAGCATGAAAAATATGTAGGCTTAGAATTGCTTACATGACTCCACCGGGTTTCAACCAGCGATCACGGGCAGATATCACGGAATCAAACATAGACTCACGCAGAAGAAAGTATCCCATCCACTCCGAAATTATAACATCAACTGTCAAGAGTCAAATTCAAGATTATATTCAACACTGGGCAAACTGCAAATTTGCATTGTTAACTCTTGATTCAATGGAAAATGCAGTTTGCCTGTTAATTGGTGATTCAAGTTTTGATCTTGAATCAAGAATTAACAATGGAAAATGCAGTTTGTCTTAGTTGGTAGCAATAACCAGTTCAAATTTCAGACCTTTCTCTGGCAGGGTGACGTCCTCAATAGAGCCTTCAATCACTTCAACCACATCTTCGAGGTTATGTGCCTTGACTAACCTGAGGGCATGCTCAGACATTTTAGTAGCTTCAACTGCATAAACCTTTCTTGCACCTGCTTGAGCCGACCATAAAGCGAGAATACCACTGCCTGTTCCTACATCCAGCACAGTCTGCAACAAAGGTTCACCAATATAAATTATAATTTATATTTAAACCTATAACTACGCATCTCCTTCTCTTCTCTTCGGGCTTTTACACAGGGGAGGATGTCTAGCGAACAGGGGTGTTTACTCGACAACCACAGTCAAGTTTGATCTCTTACCAATCTCTTAAACATCATAAGCCAAATCCAGTGACCACATCTAAATCTAAAAACTCAGATTTCTTAAGGGACAATGAAAAACCACGCATCCAAGAAAAGAGAAATGAGGGAAGGTCGCCATGATCCACTAAGGATGGCCCAAAGCTCACAACAGGTTGTTCTGCCGGTATTAAAGCTTAAGCTAACTCCGCAACACAAAACTAAACAAGTTGATGCTTTAAATGTGTGACGACTTTTGCTTAAACTCTGACTTACTGCTTTCATTAGCATCCTTAAGAAGTAGAGCGAAAAAAGAAAAAAAGAAAAACGAGAACAACCCAAGTGCAAGTTCATGCCTTTCCGTGGAAGTGGTGCTTGTTCTGGAAAATGGCGTTAAAATAAGCATCCATGCGCACTCTATCGGACAGCATCTCTTTTTGGTGATAAAGAAAAGCATAAGTGCAAAAGTAATTTGCGAAATCAACCCCCTTGTCCACCACCGTAGCCCCTCCGCCGCCACCGTTTACAGCGACGCTGTTCTGGCGGCTCCCCATTAATACGCGCCGCTGTTTGCTCGTGGGGTTTTAGGGCAAAAACCTTGATTGAAGTACGAGTTGCTTGCTCGTGCAAAAGCGCGGACTGTACTTGAGACTAATAACATATAAGGCAGTTAAATGTTGAATAAAAAACAAATATTAAAAAGAAATAGAATTATATTTATAAATATTTTAAATTTCAATTAAATATTTCTCTTTTAAGTCGTCTGAAGTTGACAATCAAACATTACTAAGAATGCATATTGTTTCTAATATTATAACCTATCGACTTTAATAAAATTTTATAAAACGAATTTGATGTATGATAATCATTGACTCATCCTTTTAAAGTTACGAGCTCATCCTTCAAATTAGGATGCCCATCTCTTGATCTTAGGAGGTTTATGCTTTGAATTTGATCGCAAACCATCATTTGATGACAAATAAGCCCTACTACTTAAATCTATATTGCCTTGGGTTACCTTACAATACATGTCTTCTCTGTTACTCCAACCATGAGACATAACGTTTGTAAACATAGCACTAAACTGTAAATATGTGAGAAAGTTATATGACACTCTAATCATTAGACATTTGATGTGGGGAACTATTTTTTTAGTTGAAAATCAAATAAATAATTAAGAAAAATGATAGATACAAAGTTTAGGCTCAGACCATGGGATACAACCCTTAACAAAACGATTATCAGTGTGTTATTTGCCCCTTTTCTTTAATTAGCTAACCCAACCTAGCAATAAACTCAATGTCTCTAAAAAGATCGAAGTTTAATAGTAACAACCTTAGACCTTCGTTCTTCCTTACATGGTTTGTCCCAACTCTCTCCCTAAATCCTTGTCTCATGCTTACCAACAGCTACATCCTGACCCAAGTGAGGTTCACTTGCAATGAAAGATGGTTTTAGTTTTTGTCAGAACCCTTAAAGTTCGTCTTACTCCATGCTAGTTTAAAGAGATTTGTGCATGGTACTAGCTAGGGATTCAAATGCTGTAGGCCCAAATCGGTCCATCAGAGCTTCCACCCAAGGCTTTTGTTGTTGGAAAGTGGAATGGCCATTACTTGGCTCGTCTACCATTCACATTTGTTCCTTGAGCTGCCAACCAAATCTTGGAGGCTGCCTTAATTTTCCAAATTTAGGAGTCACCATTATGGAGCCAACTAGGGATTTAGCTATTGGGGGCCTAAATTGGTCCATTAAAGATCCATTCAGGGCTTTTGTTGTAAGAAAGTGGAATGGCCATTACCTGGCCCATTTATTATTCACATATGCTCTCAAGTTGCTAATTAAATCCTGCCTTATTTGCCAAATTTAAGAGTCACCATTTAGCTATGTTTGTTTTACTACACTTCCCCTAAATATTGCAACTAATTACATGTTCTCTTATTCTCTAAGTAATGAAGTTAAGTAAATCTTCCTTCTTCATTTCTTGGTTGTTAAATAAACATAGATTCCTTTCTTACATACGTGATATATAGAGATGTTAATAGCATTCTTGAAGACTAGTTCATCTCCTAGCTTGGTGAATTTCAATCTTTTAACCCAATGAATTAGGTCATGTAGAGGTTATGATGATCAATCCTTGCTATACAGCAACAATACTCCTTCCAAGAATAACCTACATCGGTCTTGGATATTTAAAATTATAGACAATCATCTAAATGTTTTAAGTCTGTCTAATAATGCCAACCAGGTTATAAAAGAAGCTCTAAGGTGATCAAAACCAAACCAAACTAAGTTGCACCATTCTGTCCTGTCAA
Source organism: Pinacopodium congolense (assembly GCA_028565735.1). Lineage (NCBI taxonomy): Eukaryota > Viridiplantae > Streptophyta > Magnoliopsida > Malpighiales > Erythroxylaceae > Pinacopodium > Pinacopodium congolense. The sequence continues at coordinate 20,065,446 of JAOXYD010000008.1, read as the reverse complement.
AATGAGGCTTAATCTAATTTTTATAAATCTTGTTATTCAACTTGCTTTTGAAGCTGCCTCACCATCAAACTTCATCCTCTTCATCTCTACTTAACTCCATATTCATAATGGCCCTTAGAGTTAGGCTCGATTCTTACTATTGCAAAAGTTCCTTATAATCTATGAGCACTTTATGGATTGTTGCTTTAGAATTAATAAAACTTTTTAATTACTCTAGTTCTCCCACTCTCTCTAGTGGCCTTCCTAGCCAATCATTAGATTAAAAGGATGTTGAAGTCCTATTAACAGGATGATAGGCAATGAATTACTTAGTGTCCTCTTTGGTCTTTAACATACTATTGAAAGACCATGAGAAGCTTACCTTGTGCTACATACTCCATAGGCTTTCCATTTTGATATAATAAGGGTGCACCCACCTCACCTATAGGGATTTCTTATTCGTAAAAAGTCTTTAGATCTTCTTCATAACCATCACTTTATTGGCTAACTTCAAGGGAATTATTCCCATGTCACCTTTCTTGTTTGGGTGTACAAATATCTATCCATTTAACTTTGTAAGCAATTTCATAATTTTTTATTCTTGTCCATAGGAAATTTTTTAATACCTTGTCAATGGCCTCTGTTATATTTTTAAGGAAGATTGGATGAGTAGACCAATGTACACTCACTAAGTTAAGAACCAAAATTATGAGATGTAACCTTCTAATATATTACATGTTTGTAATAGTCTAGCTTTGAATTCTCCTTTTAATCCTCTCCAGCAATGGTAAACATTCCCTATAAGATGGTTTTTTTTTTTAATGAGATAGGGATCCCCAAGTAGGTTATAGGCAAAGTTTCCACTTTCAGTAATAGTGCTGCAGATAACTTTGAGCTTATCTCCTTTACACTTTTGGAAAAATATATGTGGCTGTTGATCTTGTTAATTGTAAATCCAGATAGACCATGAATCTTTTTAGGACTATTATAAGTGTCCTTATAGACTAAGGTTTAGCCTTAGAAAATATAAAAAGTCATTTGTATAAAACATATGAGTGAGTTTCATTTTCTTGTGTTTAGAATGATATCTCAAAGTAGGAGTCAACTGGATCTCTTGCATAATCACTTGGCTTAAAACCTCCATAGCCAAAGTAAACAGGTAAAGGGATGAGGGATCCCCTTTCCTAAGACCCCTCTTTCCGTATGGCTTTTGAGACATTTCACCGTTGATGAGTATATTATATAATATGTAGTAGAGATATACTGCTCAATTAGGATTGTAAAATACTTAGGGAACTTCACTACTTGCATTACCGTGATAACAAAATCCAGGTTAATAGTATCATAACCTTTTTGGATGTCAATCTTTATAAGTCAATTCCTTTTAGCTCTTAATTTATAGTAACTATTGATGAGCTCCTATAGGATTAGTGTGTTGTCACAAGGACACCTGTCAGGTATAAAGGTAGCTTGTGTTATTGAAACATGTGTAGGTAATGTTTCTTTCAATCTATTTTTAAGACCTTAGCCATCACTTTATAAATGGTATTGACACATGAAATAGGTTTGTAATCTTTAGGAGAGTAGGATCCAGGGTTTTGAGAACTAATGTTATGAAGGATCTATTTAATTGCTTCAATAACTTACTTAAATTCAAGAATTGCAAGAATGCTTGTAAAAATAGTCCCTTTGTCTCAGGCCAAGTTTTCTAAAAAAAACATTTAGCCAATTGAGTCCAAGTGCTTTTATAGAGTTAAAAGCCAGCACAAACTCTCCACTTTAAAACTTTTAAAAGGCTTTGTTAATAAAGCAACATAATGTTTAAAATTATGTTTTATGAATAAGTCTGTTAACCATTGAATCATGGCTTCACTCCTAGTTAACGTGCCATACAAGGCTCCAAAGTGCATTTGACATTCCTTCATTATTTAATGTTAGCTTTCTTCGACCTCCCATTGATCGATTCTTAAAAAATTGATACTCTTGTTATATCTCCTTGCAATGATAGTCTTAAAGAATAATTTAGTGCAATATCCCCGAATTTTAGCCAATTCACCCTCAATCTTTGTTATATTAAGGAATTATGAAAATTTAGAGAATTCATATAATTATGTAAAGCCACTCTCTCCATAGACTACAATAGAATATCCTTGGATTACTTTTAAGGAGATCTTGTACCTCATTCAACCGCTGTGAGGTCTACTCTATGTGTTTCTTAATGTTTAGAACTTGAGTAGCCTTCATTATCTTCAATTTTTCCTTAACTCTAGTAAGCTTACTATAGCATTTGAATTGATGTTTTCCTTTAATTCTGACCTCCAATCACCTTTGAATTGCTTCATCAAAACCTTGAATTTTAATTAAGAAATTATTAAACCTAAAAGGTACAAAAGGTCTAGACTGTTCCCTCAAGATCTCAACCTGGACAGGGGAATAGTTTGACATGAGAGGATTTCCAATACAAGCTAAAGTGTGGAAAGCTTTTCATCCATTCCACATTGACTAAGGCCCAATCAATTTTCTTGGCAATGTTTGAAGACCCTTCTTACTTATTAGACTAGGTAAATTTCCCTTTGTCTGTCTTAGGATCTTGGAGTTATGTTCTAACCACAAAAATCCACAATTCATATATGAAATTTCTTCGACAAATGTTACCCTAGCCTTCACTTAAGTGCAGTATGCAATTGAAGTCGCCCATCATTAGCCATGATTCCTTAATCTCGGCACTTAGAAGGCTCAACCCAGTCCATAATTCACTTCTCTAAAACTTAAAGTTAGAAGCATAAATGTAGGTAATACATATGGCCTTTCTCATGCATAATATTCCAACCTTTAAGTTAATATATTGAGCTCCTTTCTTGATATCAATACACTCCACCACTTCTTTATCAAAAAGCAATATAATCCTCCCATTATAAGGCTATTGAAGATTGTCTATTAATCCCAACCTCTTGGGACAAAAAGAAGCCTATTAGCTATAATATATTTAATTTTTGTTTCTAACAAACCTATGATAGTTGGTTTGGTGTTCAAAATAAGGTCCCTCAAAATTAGTTATTTATTAAGGTTATTCACCTGTAAAACGTTCCAAGCTATAATCTTCATCAGATATTAGAACAAGTACATCCCCTCCTCCTCTTAGTATTTCTTTTCTTTTCAGTGCTATTTTCCTCTTAGCTAACATTAGAGTTCACTACTGCCCCTTCATTAGATTTTTGTGGAGAGCTTTTAGTGGAACTAATAGTAAAAGCCTGCTCTTCGGATCCTTAATCCCAATCTTTGGAGTCTTGCTAGATTTTCTTGGTTTGGAGCTTAGGGAACCTCCTTCATAGACTCAATTTAATTAAGGACATAAGTCATACTTAGGATAACTTCTTTGCTAACTAATTCACCGCTAACTTCCTCTATAGTCTGAATAATTATTTGATGGCCGTGAGACCTAAGGCACTCTACTTGAGGTTCATATTTGTGATTAATTTCCACTTTTACTGCTTTCTCTCCTTTAGAACCAAGCGTGGAAAGAAGTTTAAGGGCTTTTGTGTGATTGATACTTGGAGGAACCAAATGCCTTTGGTGTTGGCCTTTTAATACATTTCTTTATTCTAATGTTACGTCTTTCTCTCCTGAGATAGGCACAGGTGTATGAATAATTAGGCTTATAGAGCTACTTTTATCTCTTCTGCAATATGGTTACATCCCTCCTCCTCCGTCTTTACAAGCTCTTCTTAGTTCTCTTTACTGTAAATCTTACTCGTAGGTCTCTAAACCTTACCAGTCTTCTTTATAAGCCTCCACGAATAGGAGACTTACATCTAGTCTTCCATTAAAGAGTCATTTTCCCCAAGATGCATGATAGGGATGACATTTGGCAAGGTTGCATTTTCATCCATTACTATATATAAGTGGGCGTAAGTTACTCTTTTGATATTAACTTTGACTAGCTAAGAGCCTATTTTGTAGATGTTCGGATAGCTCTATATAAAGTAACCTAAGAAGCTTCCATATATGAAACATTAAACAAATTCTCTAATTAGTTGTCATATTTTCTAGTATATCTAGTTCAGTGAGTTATAGGAAATCAAATCCCTTATCTAAGAGAGTTTTGAATAGAGGAGTGAGTTTACATCCTGACGTACTAATATGAAAATTCTATTGTTCCCTCTATAGATCATAAATGATGTAGCAAGGTGATATTAAAAACAAGGAATCCATTCCTAGGAAGCTTTTGGGAGTTGAATATTTAAAATATGATATTGTTATATGCTTATTGATTGCATTATAGATCATAAAGTCTCAATAGCTGTCAAGATAATAGTGAGGGTGTGGTCTCTTAGAGAGAGTCTTCAGCGAAACACTAACCTTTAAATACTTAAGTGAAATGAGTGAACATTGTAAGGAAAATCCATCTTGGCTTTATACTTACCTTTGATCAATGGTATCATAAGTTGAGTTTGTTTATGTGTACTAATGAAAACTAATTATGATGTGTGTAGTAACTTGATATTTGAGTTTACCAAAGATTGAAAGACTACATGCACTTAGTCTCTTTGAAAACAAACTGATAGAATGTAATGGTTGTGTTTAATTTTCTTGAGGACAAGCAAAGGTTTAAGTGTGGAAAAGTTGATAAGTGTGTTTCAGACTATGTTTCAAGGTTGTTTTTAGGTGTTTTAAGTATTGTTTGTGCGTTTTAAACTTAGTTAGTATGAACTTTTGCATCCTTTTCATTATCTTTTATGTGTCTAGTTATTTCTTTATGTTGCTTAGTATTTAAGGGCAAAATATGATCTTATTTGAGGAATGAGTTGATGCACTTTGATGTTTGGATGTGCAGGTAACAAATGAAACTCAAGGCAACACTAGATTTGGTATAATTGACTTTCAGAAGGCATTAAGTACACTTATAGTGATCCAAATGTCATGAAATTTTACAAAATACTATAACAACATATGAGGAGCCTATATATCAAATTTCATGGACAAATGAGGTATGTAAATGAAGATGTAAATACCAAGTAAAGTTCAAAGCTAGAAAAGCTTGTGTGGCTGGATGACGTGGCATAATATGTGCAATTTGTGCTTTATGATATTTTGAACTAAGGAGTCATAAAAAGAACCCTATCAGTCATCATTCGGAACCTAGGGGAACATCCAAGACAAAAATAGAGGTTTTAGGAAGAGAAATCATGAAGAGACTCAAGAACATGGAGGAATACTCAAGATTTAAGGAAGCTGTCTAGATTTTCTAGCAAAAGGGGTTTCATCTTCATCTTTAGTTTATCTTTCTTTTGCTTTCATTTTGATGTTTAATTTAAATAGTGGTTATTTGAACATGATTATGGATTGCTAAATCTAGTTTAGGGATTGTTCTTGAATTGTTTATCCAACTTTTATCTTATTAATTTAGTGAATGGTGATTTATGTTAATTATTAAGTTTACAATCACTTCGAATTGAGAAATTGTTTTGATTTATTTGAGTTAGGGTGTGCAACAAGAGTTAGTAGCTGAATAGACCTGCAACTAATTTATTAATAAGTAATTAAAGAGAGTTCTTAATTACTAGTTAATTGTCCTCATGATTGCTTTAAATCTAATTGCATATTTAGGAGTACTATTGTGAATTGAGAGGTTTACAATTAAGCTTGTAAGTATTTCAATTGGGATTAATTGGTTAGATCTCGAGAGAGGGTAATCAACTATTGGATATCTATGATCAAATACAATTAAATCAATAAAGTAAAAGAAAGATAAATAAGGATGGAACAACCCCTAAGTCTCCCTTATTGAGTATCTTGTTTGTTTTACTTTTTCTTCCACGGTTAAATTCAATCAAGTGTCGTTAGTTTAGTTTAATTTTAAATTTTTATATTTTTTTACATGAAAAAAGTGCAATTCAAATTATTAGATGTCTAGAATCAATCTTCGTGGGATTGATATCAGTTATATTATAAGTTATAACCTGTATACTTATAATGTAGCTAAAACTAGAAAACAAGTTTTTGACACTGTTGCTGGGATTGTTAGTTTAACATCTTAATCAATTTGGAATTTTTTGATTTAAGGATTTTTTATACTTTTCTTATGTGATTGCAGACGCATGAACACAAGAGTGATTAGGAGCTTAAACAAGATAGAGGACATCAGAATTTTAGAGATCACCAAGTTTGAAAGAACATTTCGAAAAGTAAAGTGCTAAGAATCTATAGAAAGAACAATGGCAGAAGACAAGAATCAAGATGAGCACTAATAAACTCTCATGGACTTCATGAGGCCTGGCTTCAATGTTAATTATCAAGTATTACAATAGCTCAAGTTCAGACTAACAATTTTGAGATCAAACCGGTGTTATTAAACACGTTACAAATTCTCAAAGTTAGCGTTATTGAATATGTTGCAGATGAATGTTCAATTTTATGGCTTGGATAATAAAGATCTAAATGCTCATTTGGCCAACTTCTTAGAAATCTACGACACCTTCAGATATAATGGCTGCAAAAGACACTACGAGGATGAGTCTATTCCTGTTTACTTTGAAGGACCAAGCTAAGGCTTGGTTGAATTCTCTGAATCCTGAGAACATCACTACATAGGGATTAGCTAGTACAGACTTTTTTAGCCAAGTACTTTCCACTAACGAAGACCACCAGAATCATCAAGGATATAAAAAATTTTCAGCAAAGTGAAGGTGAGTCTTTGTATGTGGAGTGGGAAAGATTCAAGGAACTATAGAGAACTTGCCCCCACCATAATCTACCTAGGGAATTTTTGATGCAAGCATTTTATAATGGAGTTACTACACAGACGAGAGGAATGATAGATGCAGCAATTGGAGCTCTCTAATATGAAAGATGATAGATGTAACAATAACCTACCATAGGAGATGAAGAATAACACTACTTACAGATTACAGAAAGGAGTTAGTAAACCCCTCCAAAAGAATACAAGGGTGTTATTGCTATAGATTCATTGACTGCCCTATAAGTTCAGATGTTAGCATTGGCTAAACAATTAAACAATTTACAAACTACTTCATTACAATAAGTGAAAGCGGTATAACATGGATAGGAGTCGTGTGGTCAAGTTAGCCATGTAACTGCATAATGTTTCCTGATGACTAATAACAAGACAGAACAAGTAAACTTTATGAGAGCACCATAAGGCGGGTCAGTTGAACACCTATAACTTCTCTTGGAAAAATAATAGTATAGGTACCAATATGAGAGAAAAAAATACCACCAAGCTTCTAACAAGATAGGCCGTGGTCATTAAAGTCAAAGATGGACAAGCTTATAGATGTGCTCAGCTCAAAATTCAATAATTATGATGAAAGACAAAAGAGGATGGAAGCCAAATTTGATCAGATAGTCAAAAACCATGCCTCTTCTATACATAACTTAGAGGACCAAGTCAATCAACTTGCTATTGCTTTATCTATAAGGAATGTGGGAATCTTACTCAACAACATTGAATCCAATACCCAAGAGCAATTAAAGGTGATCAAGTTAAGCAGAGGTAAGGAGTTGGAAGAACCAAAGGAGGAAGAGGCAACCACACTTATGTATGACGTCCCAGAGAAGAAGAAGGAGGAGGATGTAGAGAAGCCATATATACCACCATTGCCATATACTCTAAAGATCCCTTTCTCATAAAGGCTAAAAAAGAACCAAATGAATGTGTAGTTCATAAACTTTTTAGAAAAGTTAAAGAAGCTGCATATTAACTTATCCTTTGTGAAGGAACTAGAGAACATGCCAAAATATACCAAGTTCTTTAAGGATATCTTAACCATCAAAAGTATTTGGAACGATAACTAGACGGTGCCTCTAACTGAGAGCTACAATTCAATCATCTCCAGTCAAATGGCATCCAAGTTGAAAGATCCAAGGAATTTTACTATCCCTCGTGTTGTCAATAATTTAGAGTTTTCAAAGTGCTTATGTGATATTAGTGCTAGTATTAACTTAATGTCATTGTTTATTTTTAGGAAGTTAGGACTTGGAGATATGAAGCTGACATCGATGCTAATACAGCTGGTAGATGAGTTAATAAAGAAGCCATTTGGAGTAGTAGAGGATGTGTTGGTGAAGGTGGACCAGTTTATTATTCTGGTGGACTTTTCTATGCTTAATTATAAGGAAGATAAAAGTTGTCTACTAATTCTTAGAAGGTAATTCATGAACAAGGGAAGAGCTTTAGTTGATGTTTATAATGGCCCATTAGTTCTTTGTATTGGTGATCAATAAGTGGAGTTTAGCATGAGAAAAACTCTGAAAAATCCACCTGAGGAGACATGATGGATGAATGTGTTTAAGAAGTAGAGAGGGACCGTACTGAAGAAGAAAAAAAAAAGAAAATCATGAAGTGAGTGAAGAAGAAGAGGAGTCACGTGAGATATCGAAGGACGAGCCTTTAATTCTAACTGAATCACCCACTCCACCATCTAGTGAGACATCACCTATCATCGAGTTGAAGCCTTTGCTGGACCATCTTAGATATATCTTTCTAGATGAAGGCAAAACACTATTGATTATTATCTCCAATCATTTGGATGAAGAGCAAGAGAAGAAGGTGGTAGACATTATAAAGAAGCAAATGAAAGTCATAGGATGGAAAATTGTAGATATAAGCAAGATTTATCCAAGTGTGGTAATATATAAAATTAACTTGGAAGAAGGATGCAAGACAATAAGGGAGAGACCAAGGAGGTTAAACCCATACATAAAGGAGGTTGTGATGAAAGAAGTGGTTAAACTCTTAGATGTCAGGATTACTTGTCTCATCTATGGTAGTAAATAGGTAAGCCTAATATAGTGTGTACCTAAGAAGGAGGTATGGCCGTGGTTGAAAATGATAAAAGGGAATTGATCTCTACAAAAACAATCATAGGTTGGAGGGTCTACATTGATTATAGGAAGCTTAACATTGCAACTAAGAAGGATCATTTTTCGCTACTCTTTGTAGATCAGATGATTAAAAGAGTGGCTAGGAATGCCTTCTATTATTTTCTGGATAGTTACTGAGGTTATAATAAGATCTTTATATATCTAGAAGACCAAGAGAAGGCTACATTGACCTATCCTTATGGATCCTTTACCTATAGAAGAATGCCCTTTGACCTTTGTAATGCCCCAGCTACTTTTCAAAGATGCATAATAGTCATATTCACAAATATGATTGAGGACATAATGGAAGTGCTTATGGATAACTTTTCAATCCTTAGAGATTCCTTTGATCACTGTTTGAAAAATTTGGATAGAGTACTTTAAAGATGTGAAGAGTCGCATTTGGTCCTTAACTAGGAGAAGTCTCACTTTGCAGTGCACGAAGGTATAGTTTTGGGACACAAGATTTCATGCAAAAGCATAGAATTGGTTAGAGCAAAAACAGAAGTTGGTAGAGCTATCACAAGCTCACCAAATAATAAAATTCCTAATTAAACCTATTATATAGTAGGAAAAGTCAGGATCAATCCCACAGAGAGTTGGTAGTGTTCTAAGCTATTTCTAATATTGCACAAAAGAAAAAGAAAATAAAAACAACCTTGGACATGAAGACAATAGAAAAGACAACAAACGAAAAACAAAAAGAAAGACATGAACCAAATAACAAATATGAAAGGATGGGTGGAAGATATTTTTAGGATTCAGAACCTATAATTGATCATTGAAATATATAGGTTGTGATTAGCCTAAGACGCTAGCCTATAGATCAAAACAAGCTCTTAAATCATAAGTTCCTCTAACTTTAAATAATTCTAACAAGCTTTGAAAGTATCCCTAACTTCACTATAACCTAGAACAAGCTCTCTATGTTTAATAATAATAAAAATGCATTAGGTGATAAGGAATGACTAACTTAGGTCACTAACATACAAACTCGGAAAGTGTAACCTAAGGGTATGGGACCATAGACTAGTTGGTTAAGTATCCTAACAAATCCAACTAACCTATTGCTAATTTTGGAAATCACCAAGGACAATTACATATCATATGCTTAATCCTAGCATCTAAATTAAGAAATTACCTAAAGGGTGATCAAGCCTAAAGACAATACCTAATTCATGAAATTTAACCAAAGTACCAAACCAACCTAAGCTTAAAAACACCAAATCAATACAATCCTAATAACATTCTCATAATTAATTATCTCTTCATCCCTCCTATACCTTCAAGCCCTTAGGAAAATAGTTACACATGCTCAAATAAACCAAAATAAAGATTAAATGTACACAATTAATACTCAATCAAATAAAATTAAAGCTAGAAAATTGACAGCACCAAAGGAAATGTAAGTCCTATGGCACCCAAGAGGGGGGGTGAATTGGGTATTAAAATCTTTTTGCAAACTCAAACTATCAACTTAAATCAATTGGAAAACTAAATGCAATCACTAAACCAATATTCAACCTAGT
>JAOXYD010000008.1:20037950-20049231 GCA_028565735.1 Pinacopodium congolense | reverse complement strand
ACTCTTTTATATTTGTGCATTGTGTTTGTTTGAATTATTAATTGAATTTGCTAAATATTGACATAAAGTTTGACCTTACATTTAAGTTGAATTTTGGTTAAAGATTTCATATTGCTTAAATTGGCCTTAGGTCTTTAAAGTGTTTTAATTCTGCAATAAGTTTTTAAACACCCAATTCACCCCCCCTCTTTGGTGCCATAGGGCTAAAACAATATATAAATTTTACAATGATATTCAATCTATGTTTTTTTTCCTGAACAAAGGTAAATTCAAAACATGTTGAAAAAGAGAAATTGTTAGTTTCTCTTTTTTAAAAATAAAAAAACAAAGTGTCTCCTCTCTCTCTCTCTCTCTCTCTCTCTCTCTCTCCGATGATGATGATGATGATGGGCAAATAAACCTAAATCAAAGACTTGACATGACATTATATATAGTATTGAAACCTAAAAAAAATTAAAACTAAATTCAATGTCCTACTTAAGAGGTTAAATTAGATCAAGTTCAAAAAGTAAATAAACAAGGTAATGATAACAAAAAAAAAATAAAATCAAACTAGCATATTCATTAACAAAATATCCCTCTCCTTAGATACGTTAAATATTAACAAGAGAATCAAATCACATTTAAGCTTAAAGGAAAGAGCCACTAAATTTTCATCCACAGACATATAAATAGAAAACATAGAATACTCAATCAATCATTGTAACTCTGGTGAGAAACGTGAACGATTTCACCACTATTAAATCCCGTAATTTCCCAACAAAAAAATTAAAATAAAATGAAAGATTATTGAAATGAGATGGTGATGGCATGCTTCAAAAAACATGAAAAATGAAATTAACATAAAAGTATTGAGCTACTCTGATTAAAACAAATAAGAAAAAGAAAAAAAATTATCAGAAAGCTCATAAAAATGTTAGAATCATAGGCCCAAAAATGTTTATTAATGATCTCATACCTTTTTTAATATCATTATTAGTGCTATTTCTCTTTTCTTTTATTGTTCTATGAGGGTTATAGACAACAAGGAGGTGCAACGAATAAAAGTTGTCTGAAATAATGTTGTTGATGATGATGAGGAATGAAAAAACTAGGAGTAGAGGGTGATAATGGGTTGTAACACTAAGACACGAGTTCTGGTACAATGGCCATGATTAGAAGAGGGGAGAGTCTTGAAGGTTGTCAACAGCAAAGAAGATGTTTGTAATGGCTAAAGTGTCTAAAAAGAACCAGGTTTTTCTTCTTTCTCTAAAAATAATTGTAAGAAAGTTAGGTTTGGTTGTTGTTTTCTTTTTCACGTGACTATTCTCTTCCTTTGTTTTTTTTGGAGGATCTTAAAAATGTTGAAAGCATATTTTAACCCTTAAAATTTGCATAGAAATTAAGAAAATTGTAATATTTAATAGCATTAAAAAAAGACCATAATGTTTGTTAAATGTTAAAAAAGACCATGACATTTGTAAAATGTTAAAAAATGGCTTTAAGACTGATAGAAATTTAATTGTCACCTTAAATCAAAAATTAAATTTAAAAGTCCACGTAGACTACTAATGTGAGAAATGTTTATTAAAAATTTGTCATATCAACAGTTGTAGATGAAACCTAAGTAAAATTGGAGTTATATCAACTTTGCAATCTTTTTATATATTTTTTATAAGCATTAAGATCTTTTTGAATATTGTCAATTGTTACAATCTTTTTTTAAATTTTCAAGCTAATGTTAAAGGGTGAGGCATACCTTTAACCATCATAAAAATTGTAGGGTGTTAATGGTTTTTAGTAGGTTATAAGGACTACTAAAAGGCCATTAGTAAGCTAAAGCCATCCAATGGATATCAAAGTTATAGCCTTTTCATTAATATTTTTTTCTTTCTAGCCCATCTTTGGTTATCAATACTCTTTTTAAGTTAACGTTTTTAACTAATTAAGAAATTTTCTAGAAGCTTCCTCCTAATTTATTTTCCTTAAGAAAAGAAACCTAGAAAATAATCTAAATAACGAAATTATTTAAATGCCTTTATTATTATTTTCAAAACTAATTTCTTCAAAAAAAATTGAGAGAATGTTTTAAATAAATCTAATTAATAAAAATTTAAAATAAATTAAATTAAATGAAATAAGTCACTAGTTGAACTTTGTTATGGATAAATATCATAAATTAGAAATAAGACAAAAAAGACAACTAAGTGTTGAACCAAGAGAGGTTTCAACATATAGTTTGATGATGATAAAACATATTTTTACTAATGTTTTAGTTTGGATGTATTAGAAAGATAAATTAATGAAAATATGCAAGATCATGCATGTTGGAGCCCAAGGAGAAAGTTTTGATGAAGGAAATAATGAAATGGAGGAAACATTGAAATGAGATGAAATGATGAATGAAAGATTAAGATAAGAAGAAGAAGATTGAATAGTTTTGGATTTGTATTTAAGTCTTACCTTGATCTTATTAATGCTTGAAGGGCCTATGAATTTCCATATGTGTATTGCATATTTGTATTCTAGAGTTTTAGAGAGTGTTTGAAGTTTTGAAAACTAGCATGAACTCAGGGTTGGTGAATAGTTCCTCTAAACTGAAGCTACGATTCTCAAAACTAAATGTTGTTTTTCTAGAAATAATCGAGTTCAGTCACTACGAATGGGTGGAATTCAGTTTATGATGGATAAATCTTTTCTCTGTGGTACATAGAATTGATTAACACGGGTTCGACTGAACTCTCTTTGACTTTCCCTAAAGCAAGGGTTTTTGTAGCTTTAGTGAAGGAAGAAGTTTGAGCCTAGAGATCCCATGAGAAAGGATTTTTTTGATGAGGGGCTAAGTGACTCTCGCAAGTAGTCTTTTGAATCATATCTAGAGAAATGACATAGATAAGATCATTGCATGAAGCATTTCATTGTCGAATTCAGCTTAAAATTGGATCCCAATAGTAGAATTTGGTTTAGAGTTTCTATATTTGTATAGAGTTTCATAATCAAGAGGAAATTTGATTACTATTTTAAAAGAATTTCTCTTAAAATGTTAAAATATTTTAAAAAGTTTTTCAAGTTTGGTCGAGGGTTTTTTATTGTGCTTGAGTCAATATTCTTTATGAAAAATGTTTCTAAGGATTTTTTAGAAAGTTTGGGAAACTTTGAAAGCGTTTGGAATTCGTTTAGGCTAAAAATTTCCGTGACTAAGACACATTTTGTGTTTGACCTTAACTAATAAGTCTTGGTATTTATAATGACTTAGGAAATGACTTCAAAATTGTGTGAGTTTTTTTTGAAGTGAGAGAAAGAGTTTTGGTATGTTTGGTAATGGTATGGAAGTTGTTTAAACTGAAAGTTTTGAAAATGATCTTAAATTTTTATAAATAAAATTTTTTTAGTTTTTTATGTTAATTGATAAGCCTTGATCACTAAAACCTTTGTAGTGAATTTTCAAAACTTGGTTGAATTTATTTTAGAAACAAAGGAATTGATTTTGGATAGTTTAGGTTAGTTTTAAGTTGTTACAGAAATTGGGAATTGACCCTACAAAATTGTTTGCTAATTACTATTAGAAACTAGTCAATTAGATGAAGGTTTTAAGATCTTTGATTGACTAGTATAGGTCTTTAAAGGACGTCAATTAAGCAATCAAATAGATTGCTTTATAATAGCTAGATTGAGTCTCCAATAGGTTTTTGATCATGGTGAGGCTATAAATACATATAGGTTTTTAGCATAGTGAGGCTATAAATATGCATTTTAAGTGTTAGGAAATAATCCTTAGACATGTTTGATAATTGTAAGAGCATTAATTAGGCTTTGAACTAATTTATGTGTTGAACGAGTGTTAAAGATAACTTGTTTTATGTTATATAGCATGTATACTAATCGTAGAATTGTAGTATAACAGATATCATCCCATAACTATTATGATTAATTACCTAATAATTTAAGCTACACTTTGTTTAAGACAAAAAAAAAAACTATAACTAAAAGTAAACTAAAATAAAACAATCTAACAAATTAATGAATAAAAGTGTAGGAACTATGAGATATCAAGATTAAAACTAGGAATCACTTTTATCCCCATTTTATATCCCTCTTAACTTATTGATTCAATAATATTTAAACTAAGATATTCTAATTTTTTAATCATCCTTTCTCTAGGTGGAACCAAATTTCTCTAGTTAAATAAGAAATGAATAGCCTTATAATCTCTCAATTTTGTCAAAACCCTTCGTAAATACCTAACTACTTACGAAGCAATCCTATAGGCAATCAATTAATTAATTGAGACCTCTTTTTAAATAATTAATGAACTGATATTATAGGTCTATTGGAGTGTTGATTCTCATTGTACAACCTAACACAAATTTCCTAGTTCAATTTATCACTCTATTTTAAGGAGTAAGAACAATAAATATCACAAACATGCATTCATTAAATTAATAAGATCAAGCCCAAAACAATAATTTAATAGTGATTATGACAAGGACATTTAGCCACACATAATGTCAATGAGTTCCCTGACTATCTTATTTTCCATACAAAAAGATAGAAAAGAGAAGAAAGAATAAAACTAAATGAATTTTGACACTCTTCTTATTAATCCTTGATACTGGAAATCTGGAAAGTTAAAGTGCTTTTAAAGAACTTGATAGATGATCTTGATTTCCATCTTTGGGAGTCATAAAAACCGATTTGTTGCTTCTTTGGGTAAGTATTAATTATTTCTTGATGGCTCTTAGGGTTTCAAATCCTTTTAAATGTCTAAACACTCAAAAAGACCTGAAAGCATGTGCCTCATGCATACAATCGAAAGCTTCAGACCTGTAATATGATTGTGGGAAATGCTTCCTCCTCTTGTCATGATCCGACAATCATGGCCTCTGATCTTTCATGCTTTCTCTCCTTCTTCTCCTCTTTTGGTCCCTAGTTCAACTCCAAATGGAAACATATTAAGCACTTACACAAATAAGATCCAAAACATGTCTAGTATCATCACAAAATACTCAAAACACATAAACAATAACAATAACATAAAAATAACATAAATCTAGGTTCTAAACATAACATTACTAACCTAAACATTCAAAATGACACACTTAACAACAAAGAAAACAAATCCTAAAACAAACCTATCAACTTCACAGCACCTAAGTCTTTGTTTATCCTCAAACAAAATTCAAATGCAAGTTACACAAAACACATACGTTAAAAAAATGGAATATTAATGATAGCTTAACTTCAATAATGGCAAGAGTTGTTCTAGAATTAATTTGGTCAAGAACATAAATCATTCAAGGAGAACCAAAACATTCATTTATTCCATTCACATCATAAGTGTCTTTGAATTGAAAATTCTCTTTAATTGGAAAATTGCTATCTATTCTTACATCCATGGCATTTGTAAGCATGCAATATTTTCAAATTACCAAGTGGAAGGTAGGCTATCACTAAGCAATCACTCATGAAATGTATTGATATTGAATATCTATAGATTTTCACATTTTTATTTTAAACATTAATTTCTACATTTACTAAGAATAATGACCTAGTCTTTTTGCATGATTGTACATGTATTATGGTGAATATCTCCAATTAATCAACAAGGTGATGTTCTTTTCGGTTAGTTAGAGTGTCATTTTAGCCTTTTGAAGCGAAGATACACATCTTGTAGTACATATCTTGTAAAACACACCTTTGGTTAGTCGACTATATGGCATCTCACAACTAGCCTTTGGGTCTTCTCTTAACCCTTTTACTTTTATATTGTTTTTCATTTATTTTAGGAGTTAGTGGAGTAGGAATTAAATTTGACACACTTATTTCATTTATATTGTCAATCTACATCACTTCTTCCTAATCAGTTTACTTCATGAATGATCACTAATGAAGGCTACCAATTAAGTCCAGTTTTCATATAAAGTGTGTCCAAACAAATTTCAAAGAGTTAAGAAAAGATATGCAATATCCTAATTAATTTGCTATTTCAATGGAAAGATAATCATAAGGTCATATTTCTTCACTACTTAAACAACTTTGTTCCTAGTTGAACCAATTCCTTTCAATTTCATACAATCTATGCATTCAAACAAACACATACAACCTATGAAATTGTCACATAATGTAAAAAGAAAAAAAGAACAACGTGTAACAAAATAAACAAAAAAAATTTGGAACATGCATACTAAATGTCATGCCAAATGAAAATGCATGTGCTACCTCTCCACACTTAGACAATAGATTGTCCTCAATGTAGAAAGGAAGACAAAAAAAAAAAAAAAACACAAAACAACATGAAAAACATAAAATAAAAGAGATAAAAGGGCAAAAAAGGCTTATGGGAATGTGGTAGAGACGACATTGATAAGGGAATATGGAAATTTTGTGCCTGAAAGAACTTGAGGATTTTTTTGGTTTTGTATCATTGTTGCTTAAGCACTTTCTTCATTTATGCTTATTTGGCATCTATACGGTTGTCCATCCATCAGTTGTTTTCTTCCACAACATTGAGATTTGCTTACCACCCTTCTCCTTGGTCAGAACTAGCAGACAAGGTGTCATTGGCCACTTATGGTGGGGCTCGAGATTAGGATGCCTAAGATGTTGATCTAGCCTTCCTTTTTTTATTATTAAAAGATGTTCAAGATGTGGGATTTTGAAGTTCCATATTATGGTGCTCTAAAATATCATAATGTCCTAAATGCACCTCATCAATGTATTCACAATCCACAAGGGTTAAGCTATTCACATCAATACTATAATAATCAAAAAGTGTAGAAGCAATGAACCCTACGCCAAAATAATTGCTTCTTTAAGTGAAATTAGCAATTAAAGAGTAGAAATTGTGATAAGGAGTGCATACCTTATGTTTACGATCCATACACTAAAGGGAAAAAATTATTTTAAAGAATAATGATTAATTTAAGTTTTATTGAAAATGACGTGGCACATAAATTTATGTAGTAATGATAGGGGTTCATTTGTAGAGATTTTCATGATATTTTTATGTAATTTCACTCCTATCTTGATGTTAAAGTGTTGAATTTATGCTTTGAAATGTTTATATTGCAAATTATTCCCTAATTGTTAAGAGAAATTACATAAATGATTAAAATTGGAGTTAAAATAATGATAAACATGAGCCTTTAGCCACCCACCATTTAACTGTTGCTAACTCACATTTAAGTCAGCTTTCGGTGTCAAACAATAACAATATAATGATGCTATTTAATTTCTTTTCAAGCATTTTTTAAGTAGGAGTTGATAGATTTGTAGTTGAACCTTCCTTCCTATTGGCTGTAGCAGGTTTCCAACCTATAGGAGACATATAAAACATGGTAGAAATCCTATTTTCAAAAGGAGAGAACATTTATTATAATCGACAAAGCTCAAATTTAGCTTTGGATTTTTATTTTCTTTCATTAAATTATGTTTTTTTTGTTCTTCTTTTCTAGACATTGTATTTTATATTTTTTAGGTTATTTTAAGGATTCCAAGGAGCTTATATGTGTGATTGGAAGCTATCTATCATTTTAGATCTTCATTTGGTGCTTCCTAAATACTTAATCAGTTGTAATTTACACTTTTGTTCATATAAATGCAAAAAAATCCTACTAATGGTTGAATTTGATTTTTCTTGGTTTTATATGTAGTCTTAATCTGATTTCTTACTCAAGATAGGCTGTTAAATGGATTGATTGAGTTTCTATAAAATTTTAGATGATAATCTTTGTTTATTTTGAGTTCTTAATGGTTATGTTGAATTGGACACTTAAGATAAGATGGAAAATAATTCAGGATTCAAGAATCTTGCTTAATCGTTGGGTTGGAAAAATCAGTAAACAACATTATTTTAATCAATGAATGGCCAAACTATGGTTAATAATAAGGGCACTAGTCTTATAAAATGGATCTTAGGATTAGAACTTCTTAAAATTTAAGCCTAAGGACCAATATTGATGAAGGAACAAACTTCAATTTAGGTGATTAGAGATAAGACATTGATTTAACCATTGCATTATCTTGAATTAGTGAAGGCCCTCGATTAGACATTCTAACCAATCCATAACTCAATTGAGTCATTTAAAGCCTAATCTTTAGCTAATATTATTAAAATAATTCAGACTCCTTTTTAATATTTGGAAGTTTTTAGCTTTAATTTTGCAAATCTAGCCCATTTTATTTTGGCAATCCAGGGTTCTCTAGATAATTGTAATTCCAATGATCTATACTCATTAAGATTCGTTATAGGCTCAAAATTTTAGAGTCATAAAAATACTACAGTTTATTACATATTAATCGATATACTTGTCATAATCATTGTTTTGTAATTTGATTTGAGAACGTTTGATTAATTATTTTAATTCTTTAATTAATTTGGATAGTTTGGCCCCAAATGACCCAAACCAACAACCAACAAATAAGAAGTGCTCCTAGCTCTTAAAGTGGGAATTCGGGGCATTTCAAGAGTTAAAATCATCTTCATCCATATAGTTTTTCCAATATTCTTCCACATAAAAATTGTGTTGTAATCTATCACATATAAATACCAACACTAGCAATATCTTCTCCGTTGTGGTGTAATTCAATTATGCTCTAGCTAAGAATTTGCTTGCATAGTATATGACATGTAACTTCTTTTCCTTCCATTGTCTAAGCACACATCATATGGAGAGATCACTATCTTCACATATAATTTCAAATGATAAAGACCAATCCAATGATGTCAAAATAGATACGAAGGTGTCTACCTTCTTCAGGCTATCGAAAGCATATAAATAATTAGTATCAAAATCAAAGGCCACATCTTTATCTTTAGTCAATAAATTTGTAAGAGGTTAATAAATGAGAGAAAAATCCTTTATAAAATGTCTATAGAACCTTGCATGACCCAAGAATGCCTAGATGCCCTTGAAATTGATAGGTGATGGGAGCTTCAAAATGACTTTCATCTTAGCTCTATCCACTTTGATCCCCTTATATGATATTTTTTGATCCAAAATGACTTCATAAACAACAAAGTGGCATTTCTCCCAATTTAACACCAAATGTGAATCTTTACACCATTAAAGAACTATATCTAAATTTGTCAAACAATGATCAAAAGAGTTTCTAAAAGTTGAGAAGTCATCCATAAATACCTCCATTATATCCTTAATCATGTTTGCAGATATAGCCATCACATACCTTTAAAAAGTGGTAGGTGCATTGCAAAGCCTAAAATGCCTCCTCCTATATGCAAATGTTCCATAGGGATAAGTGAAGGCAATCTTCTCTTGATCATCTGAATAGATGAAAACTTTATTGTATCCCGAATAACCATTAAAGAAGTAACTAAATGTATACCTAAATACTCTTTCAATCATTTGATATACAAAATGCAATAGAAAGTGGTCCTTCTTAGTCATCAAGTTAAACATCTTATAGTTAGTGTAAACTCTCCAACTGGAGATTGTCCTAGTGGAAATCATCTCGCCTTTTTCATTCTCTATCACCATCATACCTCTTTTCTTTGGCACACAATGCACCAAACTCATCCGCTCACTATTCAAAATTAGATAAATTATTGCCACACCTAAAAGCTTCACTACCTCCTTCTTCATAACCTTTTTCATACTAGGATTTGATCTCTTCTCTCACTTTCTTGGATGCCTCCTCAAGGTTAAGCCTATACATCACCATATTGGGGCTAATTCCTCTAATATTTGAAAATTTTCATCCCATGGCTCTCATCCTCCTCTAAATGGTCTCTATTACCTTCTCTTCTTGCTCTAAATAAAGTTGGTTGGATATGATGTTTGGCAATGTATGATTTTTACCTAAGAAGGTATACTTAAGATGTGAAGGTAAAGATCTCCACTTAAAGGTAAACATATGGCCTTTTAATGAATGGTGTGGTAGGTGCTTCAGCTCTGTCTAAGGTTTCTTATTTTTTCTCCTCACCTAAATCTTCTTCCTCTTCCTCTTCTAAACTCTCATCACCTTTCAAATCTATTACTTTCTCAACTTGCTCCTCTAACTATTTCACACACTCATCAACTACATCAATCTTCATGAAAGCATTTCCTTCCAATGGATTTTTTAATGAATTACATATAGTATATTCCACTTGTTCATCCCCAATCCTTAACATTAGCTTCCTTTCATTCACATGTACTAGTGTCCTTTTGGTGTTCATGAATGGCCTCTCTAAAATCAATGGATAATTTCTATCTACTTCAAAATCAATCATAACAAAATAAACTAGAATTTTAAACATACCTACATTTACCAACTCATCTTCCACCACTCCATATGGCTTTTTGATGGATTAATCCTCCAACTAGATGGGCATAGAAGTTTGCTTCACACCACTTCTTAGGGGTCAAATTGATATAGTTAATGGTTAATTTGTTGACTTATGACCCCTAATTCAGAGCTTAAGTGTTAAATTAATGTCTTATTATATTTAATTTGCAGGATGGAGCTTAATGATGAAGATTGGAACAAAAACATGAAGATTTTTTCATGGTTCTACCAATAAATAGCCCTTGGCAAGGTGTCGTTATATGAAGAATAAGGGGCCATTTATTGTTGCTAAATTCGAGCAGTAACGACACCATCTCAGGGTGTCATTACTAGGTGGCTGGGTGCCATTACTCACTTAGTCAACAATTTCAGCTCTAAATCTTCTAGATTTCCACCCTTGGCATTTTCCTAATTAATGATATTGTCTACTAGCACATGGGGAGAGTTCTCCAGGTCCTGAAAGCAGAAAAATATACAAAAAATACGGGGAGAGAAGAGAGATCAGATCTACCATTGAGAGAGAGTATTATTCTCCCAGTTTCTAGCTTTTTATTAGTTCTAAGCTCAAAACACTTAGTTCTTCATATTGTAAATTGTTTTCTGAGTTTCTGAACATTGGAGCTTATTGTTAACACCTATATCTAAGTCTAGGAATCATCTAAGGGGTTTTTTTAAACTCAGATTATATCTAAGTTATTTCCATTTTTAGATTAATCAAAGTTGTTATTTTTATGCTTACATCTTTGAATGTTCTTGATTTTTCTGTAAGATCTTGATAAATTAGAGCTTGGCTGGAGTTCAGATTTAAGTTGGGAGTTCAAGAAACATCCAGAAGTCTTTTTAGGATTTGTTGTAATATCTAAACTTTATATTTAGGCTCATAATTTCAGATATATTAAAGCATGTTGTATAAATTACATATCATGTATGTTTTGATGCAAATGTGTGGCTAATCATTTCTGTTGCTATGGATTGATGTTTTGATGATTTGAAAGAGTTTCAATGCATGTTTAAA
>JAOXYD010000008.1:20022961-20037850 GCA_028565735.1 Pinacopodium congolense | reverse complement strand
ACCAAGATACAAGAATTACCTAGCGAGGATAGAAAGGTCCCATAAAATCTAAACCCCAAAAATAAAAAAACTTCAACCTCCAGTATGTTGGTGAGTGGCATCTCATCTCTTTTATATATATTCCCTACAATGTAACACCTATCACAATGCAAAACAAATGATCTGGCATCCTCGAAAAAACTTGGCTAGTAAAAACCGCATTCAAGAATTTGAGTTGCAACCTTGTTTGCTCCATAATGCCCTGCATAAGAGGAGCTATAATAGTTTATTAATATCTCTATTGTCTCGTCTTCTGTGACGCACCTATGAATCAAACCATCAGCATAGATCTTATATAATATAGACTCATCCCATATATATTGAGTGCACTAAAATAAGAATGGTTTCTTTTGCTGGTAAGAAAAATCATAAGGAAGTATACCATTTGATATATAGTTAGCAATGTCCACAAACAATGGGTGAAAGGGATTATTTATCATCATTAAAGTCTCATCCGGAAAAGTCTATATTTGTTCTCTTCTTCTTGATACTGACCTCTTTCAAGCCTCAATAAGTTATTAGCTACTAAATTTTCTCTTGTTTTCTTATCTTTCATCTCAAGATCCAATTCTTATAGTAGAAGCACCAATTGGATTGGATGTGACTTAGCCTCCTTCTTGGCAAAAAGATATAGAAGTGCTACATGATTTGTAAAAATAATAACCCTTAAGCCTAATAGATAAGAACAAAACTTGTCACAAGCAAATACCATTGAAAGTAGTCCTTTTTCAATTGTGGTGTAGTTTAGTTGAGCCCCTGCTAAGGACTTACTGACGTAGTAGATGACATGTAGCTTCTTTTCCTTTCTTTGCCCAAGCACACATACAATTGCAATATCACTTGTGCCACACATAATCTCAAAGGGTAACAACCAATCTGGAGAAGCTAATATGGGTTCCTATATGAGTGCCTTTGTTAATCTTCCAAAAGTGATAAGAAAATTATTGTCAAAGTTAAAAGGTACATCCTTAATCAAGAGGTTAGTCAAGGGTTTAGCAATGATAAAAAAATCCTTGATATACTATCGATAAAACCTTGCGTGGCCCAAAAATGATCAAATTCCCTTGATATTTTTTAGAGGTGGAAGCTTATCGTTGACTTAAGTTTTTGCTCTATCCACTTCAATTCCTTCAAGTAATTTTTTATGGCCCAAGAAAACTCCTTGTTGCGCCATGAAGTGGCACTTCTCCTAGTTCAACATCAAGTGAGTTTCTTCACAACTTTGGAGAACTCTGTCCAAATTAAATAATCAATGATCAAAACAATCTCCAAAAATAGAAAATTCATCTTTAAATAGCTCCACAATATCCTTGATCATGTCTGCAAAGATTGCCATCATACATTTCTGAAAAGTGGCAAGGGAATTATAAAGACCAAATGGCATCCTTCTATATGCAAAAGTCTCATAAGGGCAAGTAAAAGTAGTTTTTTCTTGGTCTTCTACATTAATGAAAACTTGGTTATAACCTGAGCACCTTTCAAAGAAAAAAAAAAAGAAAGCATGTCGTGTTACTCGCTCAATCATTTTTTCCACAAAGGGTAGAGGAAAACGGTCATTTTTGTCACCAAATTCCGCTTCCTGTAATCTATGCATGTCTTCCAACCAGTTATAGTCCTAGTTGAACTTTTCTCCCTTTGGTCATTTCCTATCACTGTCATACTTCCCTTCTTCAGTACACATTAAACTGGGCTCACTGACTCACTATCTTAAATAGGATAAATGATCTCTACATCCAAAAGTTATACAACCTCTTTTTTCACAACCTCTTGCATGTTTAGGTTTAGTCTCCTTTGTCTTTCTCTAACCTTCTTACATTAGTCGTCAAGATTAATTTTATGCAGGACTGCATTTCGGCTAATACCTTGGATGTCAAAAATTTTGCACCCTCTAGCCCTCATTCCTTTCTTTATGGTCTCTACTACTTTCTCCCCTTGCTCCAAATATAATTGATTATATTTGATGATACGTAGAGTGTGGTCCTTACCTAAAAAGGTTTATCTAAGATGAGAAGGTAAGGGTTTTAATTCTAGTATAGAGGGCCTTATAACAGAAGGTGATTTAGGTAAATCTACCTTCTCTAGCTTTTCTTTCTCTTCCTCCTCTTCCAACTCTTCTTCATTCACACTCTCATTACCTAGAACTTCACTCACTTCCTTAACTTGCTCTTCAACTTCATTAACACAATCATCCACAATGTCAATCTTGATATAAGCATTACCATTGACTGGTTTCTTCAAAGATTCATGTTAAATTAAACCTTTTCATCACCAATTCTCAAAACTAGCTTCCTTTAATAGACATCAACTAATGCCCTGCCGATATTCATACAGGGCCTACCCAAAATCAACGAACAATTCTTATCTTCTTCAAAGTCCAAATCAACGAAATCAATAGAAATTATAAATTTATCCACTTTTACAAACACATCTTCTACTACCCTAAATGGTTGTTTGATGGATTGATCTGCAAGTTGAATGATCATGGATGTTGGCTTCACGTCTCCTAATCCCAATTTCTTGAAAATAGACAAAGGCATGAAGTTAATACTTGCACCTAAATCACATAAGCATTTGGAAAATTCAAAGTCACCATCAACACATGGAATAGTGAAACTCCCTAGATATTGTAGTTTAGAGGGCATGTAGCTTGAAATGATTGAATTAAAATTCTCCTTCAAAGTGTCCGTTTGGTTGTCATACTTGATAGATCTACAGATATGAGCTGAATAAAGTAGTTTAGAAGTTACAAAAAATGTTTAGAAAGCTTTTGGACAATTTTGGAACTTCTTAACTTGATCTGGACGTTAACACAACTTCTGAATCCATAAGATTTAGCAAGAAAATCAAAGAACATTCAAGAATATACACATAAGAACATGAACTTTGATTAATCTAAAAAATATGAGAAAATAAATAATGATCTGAGATAGAAAATTCCCTATGATGATTTAGAAATTCAGATACATGTCTCAACAATGTTCTCCAACAAACAGCAATTCAAAATATACTCTAAAGCTCGAATTAGAAGTGTTTGAAGCTTAAACTTTCTAAGAAAAAATGCAAGAGAGAAGCAAGAGCTTCTCTGTCTAAGGATTGATTTGAAGTCCCCTATTTTCATGCGTGTTTCCTATGTTTTCTTGGTTGTATAAAGATACCCTGGACCTCCCACATGTGTTAGAAGATAGTAGAATTAATTAGGGACACACCAGAGTTGAAATCTTCAAGATTTGGAGCTAAAATTGTTGACTCTGGCAAGTAACGACACCTTACCTCCAAGTAATGGCACACTGAGAGAGTGTCATTAGTGCTCTACTTCTGGCACCATAAATGGCCCCTTGTTCTTCAACTAATGGCACCCTGCCAGGGGGCCGTTTATGAGAAAAACCAAGGGCATTCCTTCATGTTTTTTCTCCAATCTTCATCATTAAGCTCCTTTATGCAAATTAAACATAATAAGACACTAATTTAGCAATTAAGCACTGAATTAGGGATCATAACTCAACAAATTAACCATTAAACCTATATCAATTTCACCCCTAACAACAAACAACATGAATTGTAACAAAATCATTGACCAATTACCAGGGTAAGATTCTAAATAAACAGGGAATGTTGTATATATAAAGGTGGTATGCATTGTTTATGGTAGTGATTTTTTATGTTTTAAGTGCCATTACAATGTGTATGAGGTGGTCTATGTATATACAATAATGATATAGTTTCCATAAATTTATGGCATGATAAGTACCTTTTGTTATTAGTATTGATTTATATGAAATATAATCATGGTTTGTATGAAATAATCTTATCAAGTATGTGAAAGAGTGATGTGGTTTGTCCAAAGTTGTAGTATGAGTGGTGTGAAATGGTCATATTGCTTATATAAAGTGAGAGCATATTATGTACATAGCAATTGCATTCATTATTTTAACGGGTACTAAGTTATAGGAATAATTGTGGTATGTTGTATATTAAGTTCTGGTATGTTAAGGCTTAAGATCTTAAATGGTTCACGCTTGTTATTGGTATGTTATGAATAAAATGATTGTATGCTATTTATGAGATGCAGATACTTAGAGGTAGAAGGAGACCAATGTTAAGGTGTGTCAATGCCTAAATGAATAACCTATAACTCAAGTGGCATTTGTAAACTATCACTACAATTCACAATATATGGTAGGTGCTCATCACAAGCTACCACCAAATAATAAATTACCTAGCTAATCTAACTAATGATATAGCAGAGCAAATTGTGGTCATTACCAGGAGAATTAGGAGTGTTTTTAAGCCATTCCTAATGTTACGTAAAAGGAAACGAAAATTAGAATAACCCCTGGACATCAAGGAATTAAAATAAATCAAAAGATAACAAGTGAAACTAAAGCGAAAAGAATAAGAAACAAATAACAAATATGAAAATATGGATAGAAGATATTTTCCAGATTTATGAACTATAATCGATCATCGAACTCTTAAAAATTGCGTTATGCTTAAGATGTTAGCCTATAGATGCAAAGAAGCTCTTTCTTTTCTCTTAACCCATCCTTCATGGCTTGCCATATGGCCTTGATATTTGGTATAGAAACTCATAATATGATGCTTTAAGTCCTTAAATTAATTCCACACCTCTTATAGTTTAAATTTTGCTCCAATTCTACTCTAAACTTGGTCCTTTCAACTTATATATATGTTCAATGAATAAATCTGCATGTAAACTTAACATGAACACAAAATAAGCATTTAAACATCAAATTAGGGATGAAAGGACATTGAAATACATAAGAAAATATTATAAAATAATCCCGATCAAATATGCCCATACTTGAACTATAGTTTGTCCTAAAAAAATGACTTAAATATTTTTATTAAAATAATATTCATCAAAAGTTGACAACCAATTGCATACAATATAATTGAATTAACTCCTTTAATTCAATTCACAAATTTTAGCTCCATCATAATCTAAAACAACTTTGTAAAGTCAGTAAAGGTAATCCAAGATGTATAGTACAAAGTATTCAAGTAATTTTGCATTGCCATCATGTCAACATAGTCAAGGATGTTCAAAGAACAATAAAAAAAACACAAATTTCAACTTTTGAGCATTTTTTAAGAGTTCATCTACTCTTTTTACATGAAGTTAAACACCTTATTAAGAATGGACCCAGTTACTCAACTAGGATATCCCTTTTTTGTTTGTTTAAGATGTCATCTAACTTTTTGACGCAAGGATGAATATTTTGTCGTGAACATCCCCAATTACTAAGTTAGATCACACTCTCAACTGGATACTAGTACTACTCATAACTACATCCTTCATATGTTAGAGAAAAAACAGGTGGCTCACTTAATGTTCCATGTCCTTAAACCATTCATTGTTTCTTTTTTCATAATTTAAGATTCCTCATAGCCAAGTTCTTTATGATCTCCTTAAATGACATCCTATTAACTTGTGGTGGCAATGGTGGAGGAAGTGTCATGAGTTAAAATGTGGTCGAGTTTGATAGCATGGTGGCAAAGAACTGAATCCATGCTAATTGCTCCATTATGAAAAGTAAGGTTGATCTTCCCACTCCAAATTAGGAGTGTAAGAGATCCTTGGTTACCCTCCTAAAAACCTCCAGACATATAAATTTTCTACTTATCCAGCAAGGTTGGACACATATAATTAGAATGACCTGAAAATTTAAAAAAAAGCACATGCCTTAGTGTCTACGTTATTTGTCACTACTTGCTCTATTAAAGATGTGAGATTTGCTATACGTTGTTCCAACCTTGAGATAGCAGCAAAACCAAAATCATCATCATAAGAATTAAAACAAGACAAATCATAATCAAAAGTACATTGAATATAAGCCAATACTTGAAACATTTATGAAATGAAAGTAAATATAAACTAATGATAAAAGCTCAATAAAAAGAAAAGAAAGAAAATTGTTAACAGCTCAAGCTACCACTAAATAATAAATTACCTAAGCAACCTAACTAGCTATGTAGCAGACTAAGTCAATGTCGATCCCACTAATAACTGGTAGTGTTTATAAGCTATTATTAATGTTTCACAAAAACAATAGAAAATAAAAACAACTTCTAAACACAAAGGAATTAAAATAAACCAAATGTCAACAAACAAAAGGAGAAAGAAAAAAATAACAAATATGAAAAGATGGACAGAAGATATTTCGTGGATTCATGACTTATAATCAGATTACGTTATACCTAAGATGCTAGCCTGTAGATTCAAACAAGGTCTTGCTCTTCTCTTAATTCATCCTTCATAGCTTGTCATATGGCCTTGATATTAGCTATAGAACTTTATAACATGATGCTCTAAGTCCTCAATTTGATTCCACACCTTTTCTAGTTCTAATTTTGCTCTAATTCTATTCCAACCTTGGCTCTTTTAGCTTATACTTGTGTTAAATGATTAAATCATCATGAACACTCAATATGAACACAAAATAAATGTTTAAACATCAAAATAGGGATGAAATGATATCAGAAGATAGATGAAAATATCATAAAATAAATCCCTATTAATATATCAATTAAATCTTAAGTTATTTAATTAGCAACAATAAGTCATATGCATTACTAATTACTTATAAGGGAAAGGAGAGTCTAACTCTTACGATATTCATCCATCTTTAGCAAGATCTATGTCTAAGTTTGAGTGAAACATAGCAATAGACATAGCTGGAAATAAAGCTTTAAAAATGCATCTACCAAATTATATGGGTATATTTACTTGTCTACAAGTAATGTTCTTAGATTTTTGTCATACAATAGTGCGTTACAAACTATGAAATTAAGAAAATTTATTATCAAAATAAATTAAACAAAATTTTTTTTGTTATCATTAGAATTAAGAACAATATGTATTATCATTGGCCATCTAAGGTAACTAAACCACGTAAGCCTTAATCAAATCAAAGTGAAGATAATTTAATTTATTATCGTGTAAGAACTATAGAAACTTCATGTGCACATCTATGATCTACTAATAATTTAAAATTGGGAAAACAAATTATTTTTTAGCTAGATAAGGAAACTTGTCTGATGCTTTAAAAAAACTATGTTTATTTATTTTTTCAAAACAAATATTACATTTTTTAATAATGAAAAATACTAAATCATTCTTATCTAGTAACGTAATTCTCATAGCACACACTTAAAGAACAATACATAGAAGGAGTTAACTTGAAGTATTGGAAACATTTGATTATTCTTATTCTACTAAAAGAGACCTCTGATTGTATCTATGTAACATTCCTTCAACCAAAATGAAAAAAAAAAGATGGAGATTGTAGAACATTGTACCTACTAGTATCCATTAATACCTTGTGTTGTCAACCATAAAAGTGTTTCCTACCACTTACATTTAAAACTTAATACATGAACTAGCCAATGGTTACACTAGTTGTGATATCTATTGTCTACAAACCTATATTTATCTTAAATTTTTCAACAAACATTACGCTTTTATACTTAACCAGAATCCACCTTCTATTATGATTTAACTTTCAAATGTGACTTAGGATCGCCATTTAAATATGAAGAATAGCATGTTAATCTCGAACTTAGATGTGCTAAAATTACTTAATTGTAACAATCATATACATCCATTACGAGCTTATGAATTGGTGGACAGTGACAATGGTAATGAACTATATTGTGTACTATATAAAAGTCTATGCTTGCATTCCTCTTATAGCAGCAAACAATGCAGTTTGTTCTACGTAAATCATATGTAAAGTTGCCACATTGGACCACTACCCGTTTCACTCTCTCGATGCTCTCTATGTTCTTAAGCATATTGTTCATCAAATTGCTGACTTCACTTGTCATGTGTGATCTATTTTTAAAGTAAAAATTTTAATTTATATGAAATTTTATCGTTAATATAATATAGTTACCAAGTGATTTCAAATTTTAAAGTAAAATCGAACTTTTTAAAAGTAAAACTGTATTATTATAAAGCTTACTTGATCATGCATGCAGTTTCACAGTCAATACATATGCAACTTTGTTATCCTTACAAAGTAGGAATGCATTTCCCTTTAAATAACCAAAGCTATAAAGAAAATAATAACACATCAGGAATTGTAGTATTATACTTAGATAGATCTAATAAAATATATTCAAACCTTAACACTTGTTAATGTATAACTTTATTAGAACTAAAGGTTTAAAGGAATCATATTAACAACATGAAATACTATAATATATTACTTCCACCATTAAAGAAAGAGCATTACAAATGAATAGTATAATGCCTTGTATTGCTTGATTTTATATATGAAACCATAAAGGTATAATATGCATAAAATTGAGGACATAGCATGCTTAAGCTCATAGTGTGAGTTAAATCTTATCACACATATTGACATTAAAAAGAATTACAGTAGAAGCTTAAGATCAAAATGTAAGAAGTATCTTGTCACACATGCTGATATTGAAAACAAAATTATAATAACAAGAAAGCAACTAATCATTATTAACTTTTCAATTTATACAACTTAGTTTTCTAAATCATTTTATTTTTAAAACATATCTATATTATATTTCAAAATCATTATCCTCTTATTTTGGAACATTCCATATTCAAATAAACAAACATTAGACAAGGTTGCAGTACATATACATGAATACATGAATACATTTAATTTCTCCATCTATGTTTTGGGAATTACTAGGCAAAGGAATGTTCCATCTTATATTTGGATGGTAACAAAGCATCTTTATTACTAATGGTTTTATTGTTTTAGATGTATTAAGAAGACAAGAATGAGAAAGGATAATAAAGATACAAAATAGAGTCAAAGTTGTTACATGAAGATTAAATTGATCAATAAAGGATCAAGGTCAAGATAGTTAATTTTAGTAGGTTATTTTATGTAATTGATATAACCTTATTTAAACATATTTTAGGCATGTTTTTGTAATGATTATCTTAGGTTTAAGGAATATTTACATAAGATTTAGGTGCAGATTTGGTTTATTTATGAAAAAGATGCTACTAAAGTTTTTTTGGTTTATTCTTTATGCTTTGATGGATTTGCTGAGCATTTTAAGGCACTTTTGGAACTAGAAAAGGTGTGGAATCAATTTGAGGACTTAGAGAATCATGTTGTGAAGCACCACATTGATGTCACCTTAGTTATACATTTTCTGGGCATGATTTATAATGATTATCTTAGGCTTGATAGGTAATTCCATGTGATTTGAGTGGATATTTGAGTAAATGTTGAATAAGATGTTGCTTAAGTTATTGTGGATGATTGTTCATGTTGTGTAAGCTTTGGTGAACATTTTGAGGCATTTTTGGAGCTAGAAGAAGTATGGGATTAATTTAAGGACTTATATCATCATGTGATGAACCTACATAACAATTTTCAAAGTCATATGACAAGTTATTAAGAATGCATCTAAAGAAGAACACAAGAATCTCAAACAAGCACCAATTTCGATACATATGATTTTAGTGATACATTATGGGCACTTATAGAGCTCAGATTTTTTAAAATTTTATTGTTTGTCAAAACAACTTGTGATGAACCTACATATAAAATTTATGACTGACTTATAGAAGAATTTATATCTAAAAGACCAAGTAGAGTTGAAAACTAGAAAAATTGACATGATGGGATGACATGGGATGGCATGCTTAAGTCAGTTTCTATTATATTTTTAAACCAAGATGACGTGAAAAAACCCTAGAAGCCACCATTCTTATCCTAGCGACCAACCAAGATAGAAAAGAAGTGTTTTTAGAGGAGAAAAATATGAAGAAGCTTAAGATTGAAGGTGGAGAATCAAGATTCAAAAGTGTTGTCCAAATTTCCAATAAAGGGGCTTCAACCTACGTTATTAGTTTTCTCTTTCCCATTACTTTCATTTTGCTAATTAATCTAAATAGTGCTTATTTTAACATGATTATAGATTGCTAAATCTAATTAGGATTTGTTCTTAAATTGTAAACTTTTATTTTCTTAACTTAACAAAAGGTTGTTTGTGACAATTGTTGATTTCATAATCACTTCAAATCAAAAGATTATATTAATTTATTTGAGTTTGGGTGTGCAACGAGTGTTTGTAACTTAATAGACTTGCAATTATCATATTAATAGGAGATTTAGGAGAGATCTTAATTACTTTTTAATTTCCCTTAGGATTGCTTCAAATCCAATTGAATTGTTAGAAGTAGTGTTGTGAACTGAGAGGTTACAATTCAGTTTGTGATTGATTCATTTAGGAATAATTTGTTAGATCTCAAGAAAGGATAATCAACTATTGGATATCTAGAATCAAACATAATTAAATCAATAAGGTAAAAGAATGATAAACAAGGATACATTAATCCCTATGTCTTTAGTGTTGAGTAACTTAATTGTTTTACTTTCTTTTGTAGTTTAATTCATTGAATTTGTTAGTTTAGTTTAAGTTTTAGATTATATATCTTTGCTACACCTTAAACAAAGTGCAATTCAGATTGCTAGGTGTCTAGATTCAATCCACGTTGAATCATTACCAGTTATACTATATGTTACGATGTGTATACTTGCAGTGTAGCTAAAACTAGTAGACACATATAAAATTTCAAAGCCATACGGCAAGCTTTGAAGGATATATTAAGAGAACAACAAGAT
The DNA here is from genome assembly GCA_028565735.1 of Pinacopodium congolense. Taxonomy (NCBI): domain Eukaryota; kingdom Viridiplantae; phylum Streptophyta; class Magnoliopsida; order Malpighiales; family Erythroxylaceae; genus Pinacopodium; species Pinacopodium congolense. The sequence continues at coordinate 20,027,162 of JAOXYD010000008.1, read as the reverse complement.
AAGCTCTAATAAGCACCAATTTTGGTACAAGTGACTTTGATAATGTATTAGGTACACTTCCTAGGCTCCGATTAGTATGAAATTTTCTGGTGCACGATCATTATGTGAGGAGCCTTCATATCAAATTTCATGGCTATTTGAGGTATCTTGAAGGAGTTAGAGTAGAAAAAGGAAAGAAAGGCAAAAGTTGTCAGGAGGTCTATGGCCTAGGCTAAGACCCCTGCCCTGGACCCATATCCATGATATGCTCCTAGGACCTATGCCCATGATATCCTAGCAGAGGATATCTGATAGGGTTCAAATATGTTAAGTGTTTGTATGCATTGTAATGTCATTTCAACCTATTTTTTGTTTAAATACTTATTTTGTTTTCATATTAAAGTTATATGCAGATTTCATCATGGAACATAAATACAAATTGAAAGGAAGAATTTTGGAGAAAAATTGGATCAATATAAGCAGGGAGCTATCATTTTAGGATATCAACAATGTTGTTGATCAATAAAAACTATCATGTAAGGGCGCTTCTCAAATCCTTCAATGGTAGTTAAAACATAATGTCGTCGAATTATAGTTGTGCATTAGTATGGGTTTTTCTACATGTTTGGCATATGTTTCTTGCATGATAGGTTGATATTGTTGTATTCTAAGGCTTATTTTGTATGCTTTTGTTTAGCATGATCTTCATTATTTTTTCTTTTATATTTGATGTTAGTTTGGGGTAAGACTTGATCATTTTGGTTTTTTTATTTATGTTTTATTATTTTAATTTAATTAGTAATTTTGGGTTAGAATTGGATCTTTTTAGTGTATTTATTTTTGTGTTGAATGAAATAGAGTTGAAAATTAGAGATAGAAGAAAGTTTGAATTGAAAAGAAAAGAATAATAAATAAATTAAACGAGCAAAAACATTACCATATGAATGGAGAGCATGGAGCTTTTCATGCAAAGTTGGTTTTCATACGTTAGCCATGTGATGAGCTCGTTGTACGCTACCAAATAATAAAATTACCTAACCTACCTAACTGAGTAGCTAGGGCAAGCCAGGGTCGATCCCATAGAGAGCGAGAGTGAATTGCTATCTCTAATGTTTCCAAAAAGAAAAAAAGAAAACAAAACCTTGGAAGCAAAGACATCAAAACTAAATACTAAATATAATAGATGAAAGAGAGACAATCAAATAAGAAACAAACAAGAAACACAAAAACTGGGTGGAAGATATATCAGGAATTCTATATTTATAATTGATCATTGAAATTGATAACTTGCGATTGATGTAAGATGCTAGCCTATAGGTTTAAATAGGCGCTCAAACTGTCAATTCCGTCAATTGTTAGATAGGTCCTATACAATAAAAAACCTATCCCTAACCACGATGCAGTCTAGAATAAGCTCTCTAGATTTAACGATGCAATAGCATTAACAACTAGGGAACGACTAGTCTAAGGAACAATTTCACAAGCTCGGATTATATAACTTCGAGAATTAGAATTCTGGCTAAGTTGATTAAGTTGACAAATAAATTCAGTTAGCTTATTGTTACCTACGGAAATCCATAGGACTATTGGTTTATATTTCTCTGATTTTGAAAATATAAAACATAAATAGAATAATAAATTTTTTTCTCTGTTTCTCTATTTTTTAAAAATATAAATATAAATAAAAAATATAAATGATAGCTGAGACGCTTCAATTTTACCTTTTGAAGGCATCTTCACCTCTACATGTAGCTTATCCCCGTCCTTCATCCAGGAAATGCACGACTCACACCCACAATCAGACCATCTTTTCAGCATTGCAACTTCACCACTCCTGTCGCTTGGTTTCTCGCAGTCCTCCCATTTTCTTGGAAAACTATCAAACCCCATTTCTCTGAACACGTTTCTCCTCTCGTACAAAGTTTCTGACAGCTCAGTCTCTTCCACGTCACCACCATTTTCCACTAGTCCACCTCTCTTCTGACAACAACATGTAGAGGGCTTTCCATCGAAAATCTCGTCAACATACCTGTATATTATGCAAAATATGATGTCGAAGAAATCCAGAACGAGGAATACAGTGTAGCTGACAGCATATATAAATTTTTCCGCTGTTGTTCTCGCCCATTTTCCGGGATGGTACACAGGAGACATAGGTGGGAAGATGCGAGAAAAGAAGATGACAGATGAATTGGGACTTGGGAGTGTGGCAATTAAAAGAAGTGATTACTGACTAGTATTTAGCCACGTATTCAGAATCTGAAACGGGAAGTGCCTGACAACTTCGAATACGTAACATATGTATACACTCAACCTAGGAGGTGAAGCTGTCAGAGACGAAGGCTTTGGTAGGCACAGGATGCCGGTGCCTACATTCCGGTGCCCATCAAAACCAAAAATTAGCCTAATAAAACGAATTATTAAAAAAAAAAGGATCTGTTCATGAGAAGGCCAGCTCCACCTCCTTCCTGTAAAGGAAATAGCATCAGGCAGAAACAAACAAAAAACGAGAGCACTGAGGGTAAGAAAAAAACAAGAAAATAGAGAAGAAAATTTATATATATTACACTGTATGTATACAATTTTCTGAGTCTAATTTTTTTTTTTTGCAATTCTTAAATTTTTAATAGTAAAAAATATATATATATATATATACTCACGCGTATGCACACACAGCCTAGGAAGTAAAGCTGCCAATGTCAACAAAGATACACCAACTGTCGTAGTAATCGAACGCAAAAACTTGAGATGGAAATCCTCAAGCACATCTTATCTGCTTCTCCTCATAATCTTGTCTTCAGATATTAAATTTGGAATGGATAATGCAAACTTCCAATGAGCTTAGATGAATTCGGATACAGCTTTCCTTTAGTGACTGCAACTTAGATTCAGTTGATCAGCAATGGCCAGATGGAATACAGGTATGCCAAGTGGGAGCATATGCAGAAAAAAGAAAAGACAAAGAAGGTTCAAGCACGAATAGTGTTAGTAATAATCATGACCTCGTCATGGCCCTGTCCTCATCGTACCATGTAGTATCCAGATAATCAAAGTTTACGATCAAATTTTAGAGCATGTCTGCATCTACCAAAAGCATAAGATGATATAGGCAACCCAACTGTCGTTATTATTGAATGTTTAGTCCATAACGCTATTGTCAAATTATAATTAAGATTTGCAATTTTCTAGTAAATCTATTTAATAAATTAGCTTGAAATAATTAAAAAAATGAAAAGATTAAAGCAAATCTAATTAAGCTAAACTGTAAAAAATTTTCATCTTTCAATTACAGTTGTTCAAGTTATTAGATTTCATTGGTATTCACGTGAAAAATGAGAAAAACATCCAAAATAATTTCAAAAGGAATAATAAGGAAGTAGGAGCTTCCTATACGTGACTTTTCTTTTTATAAAGAAAAATATGCTTTTTTAAAAGTTAAAATTAAACTTAAATTATAATTAAAATCTAATTTTAATTAAGGTCTGACATTAATTATAATTAAACTTAAAATTTTATCACATATTTGATATTTAAAGTTTTTAAAATTTTACAATTAAATTTATGTTAATTTTAATTATTTTTATCTTCTTAATTACTCTTTATATGTGATTCATGTTTTTGACATATAATTATAAATTATAATTATAATTCATAATTTGATAAAAAATCATAAATCTACTTTCCAATAAACACAGAAGATCATGCATTTATTTGCTCTAAAAACACAAATAGAGAACAACAACAACCTTGTAGAGAAGTACAGGACAATAGAATTAAAAAATTAATAGAATATATTTATAAAACATAAAAGCATATTATATGCAACTTTTACAACAATTTTATCCGATTAACAGAGACAAGTATATTTTCAATCTTTTACCTTAAACTTTTTTTTTCAATTCAGTATTAAACCTTTAAAATTTTTTATTTGAGTCCTTTAAGCAAAGTAATAAATACCGTCGGTACGTACCAATTGATAGATTTTTCGGTACAAGTTAAGTCGTATACCGTACCGACCTGTATATCCACTTGTATTAAAAATACCGGCCCGTACCAATTGGTATCGAACTGGTACTGAAATACCGAAGGCCGGTATGAAAATAAAAAAGATTTTGATAGACCGAAAGAATTTTTTATAAGAAACGGTCGATCGATGGTATATCATTGGTCAACCAAATAATTATTTTGGGCAATTATACTGTTCAAGAAACTTATTAGTCGA
>JAOXYD010000008.1:19991618-20018549 GCA_028565735.1 Pinacopodium congolense | reverse complement strand
ATTGCATTTAGTTTTCAAATTGATTTAAGTTGATAGGTTGAGTTTGCAAAAAGTTTTTAATACCCAATTCACCCCCCATCTTGGGTGCCATAGGACTTACACAATGTAAATTCAATACATCTTTATTTTATCAAATAACAATCACCTAATTTGATTCATAATTATTTAACATTAAATTGGTTCTATATCAACCTCCCAAAGCCATGGAATTCTAGCTCACTCTAGCCACTTACAATTATTTTACCACTTCAAGTTTTGACTGAAGTGATCATCCATTATCCTACAATTTCTACATATTATAAATTTATTTAGCTACCTATAAGTCGATAGCAAATAGCAACTCCTTTGTATATTGCTTCATTTCAATCTTATATAATCATATTGGGGGACCAAGTGATATAGACAAATTTAAAAAGTGGCTTTTTACAGTTCCACAAGGAATGTGATAGCTCAAGAAGATATGGCATATAACAAGAAAAGGAGCATACACATACTTACAAAACAAATCTTTACAAGTGGGAAACCAATCACCATTTAGAGTTGATTAGGGGCCCGGAGCTAGAAGAGGATTCCATAATGTTAGTGGTGGTGGGGGTGATGGCGACGTATCTTGCCAAATTAGGAAATTGGTCTAAATAAGGCGATCAGTTGTGCTTTGGAAAGTCAATCAAAAGTTTGTCCTAAAACAAATTTGAGTTATAGTATTCTCACATATATTTCCAATATATATGTTAATAAGTGAGAGAAATATAGAAGATTGAATATTTATATGTGTATTAATACAGTAGAGGCATAATTCCTTTATATACAAGAAGTGGTTACAATATGATAGGAGTTAATCTATATAAATCTAATATTGGATAAAAGCTAATTTATTCAAGATATGATGAATTTTCAAAAGAGAAAATTTGGAGGAGATATGATTGAGATATGATGCAATGATCATTGATACATTTACAATATATCTATATATATATATATCAATATTTTAAAAATTGGACTAGATATCAATCTAGTGAAGAGAGGGGTTCAAGATTTAAAGGTTCAACCAATATCAAACTATTAAAAAAATGGTATTGAACCAATATAAAATAATAAAATGTATAAATTATGAAAATAAGTATAAATATATGATTGACATTAAATGTATGATTGAAATAGAAATAAAAAATCAATATTTATTAATGTGTAATCAATACTAATAAATTTAAATAAATTGAATCTAATATAAGACATTAAAATAATAGCAAAAATTAAGATTGTATTTCTGAAAGAGGTTGTGTCTCATCTTCATCAAGCATTCTAAATTCTCCAATATTATGTAAAGAGTTGTAAACCGTACTTTCATCTAAAGTATTTGCATCAACATCTTTTGCTACATTTAAATAAACTATATATTAGTAATGAATAAAATTATTTTGTAAAATAAAATATACTTTAAAAATAAGATAGCAACTTACCGTTAGTAGATATGCCTAATTCATTTGGCATGAAAAATGCATTTTCTTCATCAACCACACTTTCAAATTCATTATAATAAAGATTAGGAAATGGTTCTTCTTTTTCAATTAAAAAATTAGTATATTCAATGCAATCGATATCAACTGAATCATATGTTCTCTTCTATTAAGTGATCTAAATAAATAATAAAAAAATTTATTACTTAGAAATCAAATTTAGTCAAGAAAATACATGTTCTTCATCTTTATATTATAAGTAACATAAACAAGGTCATTGAATCTTTGATTATCCAAATAATTTCACTTTTTGGTATGATGCATTAAAAAAACGCTCCAATTACATTCACGACCAGATGCAGAAGCAGTGTGATTGAGTAATCTAATGGAAAGATTTGTTAAAGTTATAGTACTTTCTTCAAACAATCTTCACACACTAATCTATATTTTGAATTAAAAGTTATAAGAAAAATATTAAAATATATTATCAATAAGCAAAAAATGAAACTTAAATTATGAAAACTTACCAAGCAGCATTTTTTTTCATAATAAGTTCCCTCTTATAGATGATCTAACAAAACTCCTTGAACTTTCACAATTAATTTGATTTCTTTTAATTTTTTTATTGTTTTTCTATAGAAAACTAACCTTTGCACTCAATCACATTAAAAATACCATTTATGATATTGATACAGTGAGCAGCACATGGAGACTAATAAATATTTTTATATTTTGATTATAACAAAAATCCAGCTAATACATAATTAGATGCATTATCTGTAATAAAGTAAACTATATTTTTTGTTCTAACCCACTCAATAATTTCATAAAAATATTTTAAATAAAGTATGAGCACTTTTTACTATATATGAAGTATCAACATACTTAACAAAAGATTTCCCAATATCACAGTAAACTAAAAAATTGATTAAAGTTCTTTTTGATGAGTCTAACCATCTGTCATAATTGATCAAAGTTCTTTATCTTTGATTAATCCAACCACCTGCCATAATAGTACATCCTATTATTTCTCATCTAAATTTATATAAATCCATAATCGATTGACATTCTTTTTTCAAATCTTGATGTAAAGTCATACAAATCTCATAATAAGAAGTTGCCTTAAATCTATGATCTATTTTTGTCGTGGCATCTATTGCTTTTTGAAAATAAGGTGAGTTTATGATACTCAAAGAAATACAAGAATGATAAAATTATCTACCAGCTTTTTCACAACGTAAAATCGCATCCTTATTATGCAAAATACTTTTTAAATTCAACTGAAAATCATGAGCATTTCTTAAAAGAGAACAAACATATATATATTAATGGCAACTTTTTTTTCTTTATCTGAAATTTGTTGCACTTCATCAGCTCCAAAAGAAATATTATGAACTTCTATGTTTTCTTTTTTCTTTTTCATTTGATCTTTCAAATAATTCGCAATCACTTCACGTACATCAAATGGTACATGCTTATAAGGAGCAATATTACCTTTTATTCTAGTAAGATATTATTTAATTTTATAAATTCCTCCATCTTTAAACATTCTACCACAAATCATCCAATTATATTGAGTGTCCTTGTTAGATGTTTAAGTACAGAAAAATAATTCCATGTTGGATCATTTTTGCCACAAGTAGAAGATGTGCCTTTCGAATCTTTTTCTGATAATTGAGTATTTTCCATGATAATATCAACTTGAAATATATATTTAAAATATGCATAAATTTTACAGTAACATATTTAAATTTTATTAAACAATCAGAAGTGTTTATAACAAAAACACATTATTATTAATATAACAATTTTAATATATTCATAAATTTAAGTTAATATATAATTTAGAAGAATTAAAGATTTATAAGTTTTAATTAATTAATATTTCTAAATAATTGATTAATCTGTCAATTTTTAACCTTTGATTAATCACCTGTACTTGCCGAATTAATTTTGATCAGGATAATCACCTGTACTCATCTGAGATCCGTGAGACAGATGGCATGGTCAAAGATTCTTAAGACAGATGGTCATCTTGCAGATGGTCTGGCGAGATTAATTGCCTGTTCTTCTTCCAATGGCTTGGTGACAGATGCGATGGGACAGCGAGAGAGGAGAAACAACAAAGAAGACCTGTATAATGGGCGACACTAAGAAGCTAGAGACACGCAACAGAGACATAGAGGGGGAGGGACTATGCGATGATGGACTAGTCGTAAGGGAGGAGAAATAAAGAAGAAGTGCATGTGCCATGGGTGACGCAAGAAAGCCAGAGACATGCGACAACAATAGAGAGGAAAGGGATTGGTGTAGGTGGCGTTAGAGCAACGAAGGACAAAAGTTTGACAGGATTTTGAGTTTACAATTGAACTGGTTATTTATAACTAATTAAATCAGATGGTCAAATAAAAACCATTCGGTTTTTAAATTTCTAAGTTTTTTATTAAAATCAAACCAAAAAATCAACTAATTTTAGGATAATTGGATCGAACCGGTCAGTTCAATTCAATTTTTAGAACATTAATAGATATAGTTGCCAAGATGAAAAAAGATTTTCCACCTATCACTTGAAAACCTCTTTCTAATTCAGAGGAAATTGCAACTCTTTTACAAAAGAGTTTGTTTTATTATCTATACCTTTTTCTTGATTTGGCAAAGGCTACACCTTATTCACGCTATTTTGATACTCAAACCCCATAAATAATCGTTCGCCATCTTTATGATTTTGTTTATGAGGACATTATATGGTACATTTGGGTATTCACCATCTTTCCTTATTGCTCTTTCCCTCTATGTATTTATCATCATTTTGCTAATCATATCAATGTTGAGTCTTGCTTTTGGACCTTTTAGAATGGTTTCAACTAGTGGTTAAATGTCATTTGTAGCTTGGTCAAATTCTCACTAGATTTTAACTTTAAGGTATTCTACCCTACCAAAAAATTGCTCAGTATTTTTTCATTGTTCATCATCCTTACTGCATGACTGACAATGATTATATCTACATTATAAATCATTTATAGCTTTAGAAAACTTGTCTTGCCTGGCCCCGTAACCAAATTGATGTTATGGATGATTTATCTCATTTTCTTGATCATCTAAATCATTATCCAAAATCTAGATGTCCCATTACTTGCACATCTTTAAGTCTATACCTAGATGATTTCTCATTCCCATAACCCATCTTTCCTAGTGCAGCCTATTGATCTTTTATTAATCAATATATATATATATATATAGGTTTTAGTACTCTTACGAGTGATCTACTGTATCCATCTAAATTTCAACCTAAAAGAACATTTGATATTAATAAATCTTCCTAGGTAAAGAAGCCCAAGATATTATATCAAGGCCTAATAGTCCATTTTCAAGATGCCCAAAACTTATGGCCTCTTTTTTGGACAAAGACAGAGATTGAATACTTTATTAATGAATTAAAAAATATGGATGATGATGTCTCTGACAATGGCAGCAATCATAAACCCAGAGCATCTGCCGTAACTCCTTGAGATGCCTTCTTATCCTCAAGGAATCTTATTTCCTATAATGGGCTTACATGTCTCCCACTTATTATAATACTTTTTATCTATTTATATATTTTTTTACTATATAGGGTTTTTCTATTGTAAAGTTGTTTTTCATGTAGTCCTTGCTTCACTTATAAAAGCAAAGCTTGTCTGCCTTTGTAATCACACTTTATCTATCAATAATATGAGTGCTTTCTTTTATATGATCTCTTTCTAAATTTTCTCTCTCCTAAAAACTTGAAGCTTAAATAATGTAGTCACAATCATACAGAAAGATGAGTATGCTCCACCTTGCTTCTGTAAGAGGATCATGTGCATCAGAAAATCTTGGACCAAAGATCCTGAAGAAATTAGAGTTATACAAGGATGACTGGGTAGTTAAGATCTCTAAAAGTTAGGCCTTAATAACTGATGCCCAACAGAGAAGGACCTGTATCTTAGCCAGAATAATTGAGATTTTAGTTATAATTGTCTTTACATAACTCTAATCTCTTTAGATAATAGTTTTAGAAATTCATTTGAGTTTTGAAAAATCCTCATGACTCTTCGGCAATTGGTATTAAAGCCATATATTATTGACTACTCCTATATTATTCTTGATGAAAATTTAGTAAGGAGATTTTCACACTACAATGAGTTCCTCCAGTAATATTCTTCTCAGTGAACTTATACATATTTCTTCTACCTTTTCTTTAGCTCATCTCCTAGCCACTGTCAAAAGAGTATTTTTAAATAAAATTAAAATCCTTGTTGAAATTACCTATGTTTTTCAAGATAGTCATATCTCGGATACTTCTCTTCATCTTCTTAGTCCTTACAGTATCTATCATTATGATCACTCTCGGACTTGTAGTATTCACACTCTTTTGTTAACTCACCGACCTAAAATCAGAGAAATTATCCAGAGTTTTAGACTTAAACATTGTATATTACAATCAAACTCAGCTGAAAAATATATCAAACTTGAGATCCTTAAGGATATGATTGCCTTTTGGAGACATTATTAACATCACACTCATCTTCATGTTAGTGCCATTCATCTTATTTTAACATTGTATGGATAAAAGTCATTCTTACAATAGCACAAATTTCCCTTTGGATACTGTCTATGCTACATACTAAAATGCTTTGATTGATATTTTATTGACTATTCTTAATAATGGTAATATTATTCTTACAATTGCTCTAGATTTTAACATCTATATGGATGATCCCACTTTATCTAAATGACTTCAAGTTCAAATTCAAATTATCGGAGCAAACTAAGATGCTTCTACAGTTATAGCTACACTACATCATCAGATGATTTATCTCCTTCAAAATCATGTTGTTGATCTTAACTTGCCCATTTCTACCACAGATGCTTCGTATATGATAGATAATCATGCTCATGACAACACTACCATTATTCAAATTCCTACGTAGTTTCCACCAGAAGAATTAAAGAAATTAATGCCAATGAAATAGCTTACAAATTATCACAAGGTGTTCCATACTCCTTATCGTCATTTTATTCATACAACTTCACCTCATATGAGAACCTTAAAAGATGGAACTGTGGAATCTATCTTCATTAGACATTCTAAGGATTAATTAGATCCTTCTCACACTTCTTGCTCTATTTTAATTTTACAACCAGTCATAACTCACCATGTATGAAAAGGTGATCCTCCCATCCATCATGTGTGATTCCGATGCTCAACCTATTTATATCGCCTACTCATAAGGATATTTTATTTGGGGTTTTGATCCTACCATGTGTGAACCTTATTATGAAACATGTCTCCATCAATCATATGGTACAAATAGTGAAGGTGAGGCCTTTATTTGTAACTAATGAAAAATGTAGAAGAAAAGGGAGACAGCAACCATATAAGAAAGTTCAATATTGGAAACTTTCTCAATAATTTCATCCTCGATATGATGATCAAGATCCTAAGTCTAGACCTCGGGTTGGACTTAAAACCTCATGACCTAGATCACAGAATCTGTTTGAATTGCTTAAAGTAGTAGGAAAAGAATATTGGCTTATATAGAATGAGAAATTTGTTACACCTAATCCAATCATTCCTATAATTTCTCATGACCATCCAGCTTCTATTTCATGTATGATGATGAGACCTTATGAGAAATAATTTCCTCCTTTTCAACAAAAAATGAATAACACCAATAGGATTATTTCTAACACTGATGTTCATGCCACAAGTATCAATGCTCATGATACTTTTACTTCTAATCCCACATATAAAGTCCTTAATTGGCAAGTTGAAAATGTTGTTGCTAAAAATAAGGTTCTTTATCATAATGATCATAATCTTAATGGTTTAACTCAACAAACTCAAGTTACTCAAAATAGGGATGGTGCCGTATCTTCACAAGTTCAAAATATGTATCAATCCCTTTAGTCCCAAATGACATAACTGAATGCACATTTATTAAAATTTATGGAAATCCATTATATTGATGCTAACGTAGCTAAAAAGGAGCAAAAATTGAGATGTCTTAAAGAAATCTTGCATAAAATTGTAGCAAATATGCAAAAAGAAAAGTCTAAAACTGATTATGAGGTCTATCCCTCTTCCTTTCCAGTTATTCAATCCTTCTATCCTCCTACCCCTACATATTATAAAGTTGTTGATTATGCCAACATTTTAAAAATGAATTATCTCTTATATCGATAACACGAGGTTCCTAAGTCTCAACCTACTAAACCTCCTCCACATCCTAAATATTCATAAAATACACAAATTTCACAGTCTTTCCCATCTCCTCCTAAACCTATTGATCCTTAGTCTAAACCATTACGTATACACACTCTACCTACTTCACTACCTAAAACCCAACCTTGATCCTCAACTGGAAATGATAAAGTTTATTAAAGAGACTTTATTGCTATTTTTAGGTCACTTTCTGATGATGATAATGCTTCTTTTTAACAATATGAATTGGATGACTCTGACTTATCTGCGCAAATTATTAATTTATCTGGGTTAGCACAAATGATGATGGTGGATCATCGTATTTCTTACCAAACTGATACTGAACTTGAGATCAGTGAAGTTAAATCTCCAATTGAACCTAGACACCTACAACGACCACTGCAGTACCACCCTTTAGACTAACATTTGGACCATGGTTTACTTTTGATGATCTTCCTCCAAAAAGATGGAGAGAACGTCTTCTTAAATTTAATGCTTGGATTGATCTCTAGATGGCATGCCTTGATGCTAACTTATGTGATATTTTAACTAAATTTACATCTCGTTTAATTGGTACATTGTTATAATGATGGCAAAGTATTGATGAATATAACAGACTCACCTATGTTTATCTTCCTTCTACTAGTCAACTTCTTGGCATTATATATAAGGAATTCATTAGTGACTTTCAACTTATTGATAAGCAGAACTGCTGAGAATATTTTGAAATAAAGTATTGCTCATTAACGCCGTTCAAAATATAATGTTTCTTTGACACACGTTGAAAATATTTTTGCAAATCCTTACGAACTAGGAAGCAACACTTCATTTCAAAATATTCTTGATGGTTCTGCTTATTAATAAGCTGAAAGTCACCAATGAATTCTTTATGGATAATGCTAAGAAATTGACCAGCAGAAGGAAGCTGAACATTGGTGAGTTTGTTGTATTCATCAATACTTTGCCACCATTTTTGTAATGTTATAGTAAAACGAGAATTAAAATCAGTTAAAATATCGCATAAGGTAGCATCAGAACGTGTCATCTAAAGATCAATCCACGCACTAAATTCAAGAAGATGTTCTCTCCATATTCTTGAAGGAGGATTATTAAAAATAAACCACGGTCCAGATGTTGGTCTAAAGAGTGGTGGTCCAGTGGGTTATTATGGATGTATAGGTTCAGTTAGAGATTCAACTTCACTGATCTCAAGTTCAGTTAGAAATTCAGCTTCACTAACCTCAGGTTCAACATCAATCTGGTAAGAAGTACCAGGATCCACCATCATCATTTGTGCTAACGCAAATAAATCAACAAGTTGCATAAATAAATAAGAGTCGTCTTATTCATATTATTCAAGGAAAGCACTATCATCTTTAGCAAGGAACTTAAGAATAGTAATAAAATATCTTTAAAGAGCTTTATCCTTGCCAATTATAGGTTGAGGTCAAGTTTTAGGTGGTGAAGTTAGTGGAGTGTGTATACATAATGGTTTAGACTAAAGATCAACAGATTTAGGAGGAGATGGGACAAAATGGGGAATTTGTGTATGTTGGGATTATTTAGGCTATGGAGGAGGTTTAGTGGGTTGAGATTTGAGAAGATGGTACTATCGATAAAAGGGGTAATTCGTTTTTAAAATGTCGGCATAATCAACATTTTCAGGATATATAAGAGTAGGAGGATAGATGGGTTGAATAACTAGAAAGTAAGAGGGATAAGCCTCATAAATAGTTTTAGACTATTTCTTTTTTTTCCCTTTTGCATATTTGCTTACGTCTCAATTCTTGCTCTTTTTTAAATAGGTTAAGACCAATATAATGGATGTCTATATATATCTTCGTATATTTGCATTCAGTTAGTTCATTTGGGACTGAAGGAATTGATACAGATTTTGAACATGTGAAAATACAATATTAACCCTATTTTAAGCAACTTGAGTTTATTGAATTAAACCATCAAATTTATGATCAATGTGACGAAGAAAAAATGAGTTCAAAACTTTTTAAAATATATTTAAATTTTAAAATTAAATTATTTAAATTTAAATTTAAATTTAAATTATTTAAATCATGCCGTAATTTTTTAATATTTTAACTTTGAGACTTTTTATTACTAAAAAAAATAAGTTTTCAGCGTTATATAAACGATTTGATGTGCCTGTAACTTTAACATATAATAAGATTGAACTCTTAATATCTAGTGTTTTGTTAATCTCGAAGAGTTCTTTTGGAATAAACTCTAATACTAAATTGTATAAAGATACCTTATTTATTACAAAATGGGACAATACAAATGCTTAAATAGCAACCTTGTTTAGGTAGTAAAACAATAAAATTGCCTCTTATAGTATGCCTCAATTCACTACCGGCATGTCCCAATCAAGCAAGACCTATATCAACAATGTGCCTAATTTTTTGTTTAACAATACCATTTTGTTCATATGTATGAGGACACATGATGTAATAAAGGATACCATATGCTTGAAAATACTTACGTAGGGAATGAAACTCTCCACTCCAATCAAATTGAAATTGCTTAATTTGACAATTAAGTTACGTTTCCACCGAATTCTTAAATTGACTAAAATTTTAGAATGTTTCACCTTTACATTTCATAGGAAACATCCATGTAAACAAAGAATAATAATCAAAAAAAAATATTTACATGCACAGGAAGAACAAATAGTGGATGGTCCCCAAAAATCATAATAAATTAACTCTAAAGGTTGAGTACTAAGATTCTGTGTTAATTATAAAGAAGCTATATGTATTTTTCCTAAATAACAAGATGGACATTTATTTGAAGAACAATGAAAGGATGAATAGGGCAACTGAAATTGATTAACTAAACATCAAGTTGTTTGACAATTTAGATGTCCAAGCTGAGCATTCCAATCCGCTAACATAAGTCCAAAGGCCATTGCATCAAAATTATTTTTCTAACAAAGAGAACCACATAACTTTTAGAGGCCTAACTCACTTGCTCCATGTAAATTTACATTCTTGGTAATATAATCTTTCATAATATAATTATCAGAATAAAACTAAAAAAATTAATTACTCTCACAATAGAATTTTTGAACAAAAAAAGTAAGATTCCATAACATAAGGGACACGTAAAATATGTTGTAGAAAAGTGGTCTTGAATACAGAACGGAACTAAAGCCAACATGAAGAATTGGCAACCAGGCCCCATCACCATCAAAGATAGAATCCTTACCCTTATAGCCTTCTGAAATATAAAGAGAAGCAAGATTAAAAGTGACATGTTGATTGCCACTAATATCTTGATACCACACGAATGAGTGATCTAGTTTGGAATGGATACTTTTAACAATGGAATTTTGACCAATAGAAAGATGAGCTTGAGGTTGATATCTACCATATTTATTTGAAGAAAAAGATTGATGTGGTAGGGAAATTTTCTCATCAAATTGAAGAAAAATATTTATTTGAGCTAATGAATCTGTAATGGCTTTTACTTGATGAAGATATTTTGACACTGATCTATCATCCCTTGAAAGATTGTGAAGTTCAATATGCAATTGAATACGTTAGGCATGACTAACAACACCATATGCAATACCTAATGCAAACCAAACCTCAAAGGAAGCTGTTAGCCCAATTAAATGTGGAAATTTTTATTTAAAAATGGGATATAGCAACTAGGAGAATAAAATCTAATCTTTAGTAAACTAGGCAATGCAAGCCAATTTGGTTTCTATCCCTGGTGATATTTCAATCCCTTCTAAGAGATTCAATAATCCGACATGGACTCACGGTATACTAATTCCTAGTTATGATTCAAGAAATCAAATTATATTCAATTATTGTAGTAAGACTTTGAAAAGTAGAGGAATTACAAGATTGAAGATACTTCTGAAGGGTAACATGGAACCTTATAAGAAGGTTCCTTATGATGTTAAGTAAAAAATGAAAACTTTAATAGAAGAATATCAGACAGAGAAAGATAGAAGAGTTAGAGTGAGTTTCAGTATTGGTAGTATGAGTTCATTTTTCAAAAGTGATAGAGCTGATGCTAGTAGAGATGTTGTTGGTGGATTTGATATTGGAAGATCTTTTATCCCTTCTACCCAATAAGAAGGGAGTGGTTCAGGTAGTGGTAAGGCTAGACAGAAAATAAGGAGGTCATTTGTTAGGTATTTTACTCTAAGAACAACTCTAGAAACTCAACCTTCTATTCGTACATCCATGCAGACAAGGGAAACAAATGATCAAGTAGATATATCTATGGTTAGACGGTGATATGATGTAGGTATGTCATTTAAGACTGGTTAAGCACATTATTATCAGTCTATAGTGAATTTCATTACTTCTTATAGTCTAGGATATAAAATTCTTTTGATACATAATTATAGAGGTAAACTTTTTATCAAGTTTGTTACTGAGATGAGACAGTATTTGGAAAATAAAAAGATAACTTGGGCTTTTTATGGATATTCTATCATGTATAATGGTTGGACTAGTTAGAATTATAAGATTTACACTAATTTCTTGGTTTATTCTATTAAAGGGACCATGATTTTGAAGTCAATTGATCCATCTGATATAATTAGGAATACTGATTATTTGTTTTATCTTTTTGATAAAGTTGTCAATAAAGTTGGGTTTTAGAACATTGTTTAGTTCATTACTAATAATGTTAAAAGCTTATAATCAGTTTATAGAGTACATATAACTCTTTCTATTAGACTCTATATACTGCTCAATGTATCCATTAGATGTTGGAAAATTTCGGATATAGCAGACAATTTCCTGTGATAATAGAGACTATGCAGAAGGCAAAGAAGGTAACGCAATTTATTTATAATCGTATATAGGTGTTGAATTTGATAAGGAGAGAGTTTACAGGTGGGAGGAATTTATGTTGCCTTGGAGTTACTAGATTTGCCATAAACTTTATAACACTACAAATTTTATAGTGATAAAGAAGGAGTTCCGTCAGATATTTAATAGTGATAGGTGCTTAACTTCTCAGTATGCTAGGTTCAATGCCAGATTGGTGGCTACTTTCATTATTATTAAGGACAAGGAGTTTTGGCCCAACTATTGGTTTATGATTAGAGCTTGTAAGCTTTTGATTAGAGTCCTTTGTTTGGCAGATAGTGACGACAAGCTGATGATAGTATATTTTTATGATGTTATAGAGAGGGTAAAGGAAAATATAAAGGCCAATATGAAGAACAGACCGGCACTATACTTCCTTTTCCTATCTATCACTAATAATAGATGGGAAAGTAGGTATATATTCCTTTACTTATTGTTGAGGTGTTCCTCAATCCAGGTGTCTACTTCTCGTACGATTATGAGAAGAGAGTTGAAGTTAACAGGGGATGCTGAAGACCATTACCACTCTTTTTGCTCATAAGATGATGTAAGACCTCCTCAATTCACAGATAATGGCTTATAGGGAGGCTACTGGTGATTTTGGAATACCTTTAGCAGTAAGACAAAGAGATCGACTCAATCTAAGTATATATTTCTCTACTTTTATCATTTGTTTACAATTAATCATTATTTTATGTTGTCTATAGGATATTTTTTTAATCTTATAATTAATTGGTGGGATCATTTGGTTGTGATGTTCTAAAATTGCAAAGATTTGTAATTCGTATTTTGAATTAGTATGCGAGTGCAACTACATGTGAAAGGAATTGAAATATGTTCGACTTTATCCACTCCAAAAGAAGGAATAGATTGAAGTATAAAAAGTTGAATGATTTGGTTTATGTTAAATACAACCTGAAGCTTGGAGACATGTGTATCCTTATTATTATTATTATCGTATTCAATATCATTCAAAGAATCTCATTAGTAATTTGATTTTATTTGTTTACTGGGACTTTGAGTAGAACAATTAATAATTATGATTCTATTTCTTTGGATCATTTTGATACTTTGGCTTATTGGGTATCTGAGGAATCGAGTCTTCTAGATGAGAGTGCCTTGTAGGGAGATGCTGATAATTATTGGGAGGATGTTAATATGTCATTTGCTAGGATGACATCGGATAAGGGTAGAGATTAGGTTCCTCTTCCTAATGAAAATTTTGTAGTTGATGATAAATGGATCCAGCTTGATTTTAGTGGTCAGCGACTCGAACGTTGAAGATTTATATATTTTTAAGTTATTCTTCTCTTTTTCTAATGTTTGATGCACATGTTAAATTTTATGTATGCGAATTGTTATTTTTTTTGTAGGATTTAATTTTACTTTATAGAATTTCTGTGCTAAATACTGTTATTAGTTGTAATATTTTTATTTTATGTATTATTTATTGTATGATATTTGGACACAATTAATTATGATTTCATGATTAGAGATTATTATTTGATGATGCTCTAATTTATTGATATTCAGTAATATGTATCTAATTTTCTTTTATTTTTGTTATATTAATTCATGTTCATATTTATTTGAAAATAGATGAAAATTAATATTAATATGAATGAAGAATATAGTTGTTTATTGTATATTGTTATTATTTTATGATATTTTTATGTATTAATGTTAACTTATGATGGTTTAATGATTACTATTTTGTTTATATTAATTCAGGTTGTAATTTATTTGAGAAATATGTGAAAATTGATAATAATGGTTATAAATATTGTATGAAAATTGTATTATGTTTATTGTATTAATTGATTATTTAAAACATGTTAAAATTATATTTATATGAGATGTATAATACATATAGAAACTATTTTATAAATTTTATAAAATTAAAAAATTATTTTGTAATTTTATAAAATTGATCGGTATCGTTTTGGAGCAAAAATCAGTACTAATACGAAATTGATTTTTCAAACTATAGCACCAACCCTTCACACTAGTTTAGGACTTGCGGGAACATATGACCTCTTGATATATATATATATATATATATTGAAAAATTATGAGCTCTAATATTTTTGGGTAAAATATGATATATATGTAAAACTAATTGCACTACTTTAAGTGTGATTTCATTCTCTGAACTACTTTATTATAATTATTTTTATAATCAATATCAAGTCTTTATTATTTTTATTTATTCCTTTACAAAATTTTAAAATCTTTACACTGAAGAATCTTTTGAAATATAAAATTTTAGACCTTTATGTACAATAAACATTTTTTCAAACTTTAAAGGCTTTAGACTTTCTAATGTGAATATTATAAGAAAAGAAAAGAGAAAGAGCTAATTTAGTAAGCAAAAGTTTATGAAGCACGTAGAGAAGCAGAAAAAAAACTTAAAAATACTGACTAAAGAAGTTTATGTTTATATTGTAATATTTTTATATGTTATTTAGTAATTTGAATTTTTACCCGTAATAAAGTTCATTAACCTAAGTTTAGGCACATATTGATGTAAGCATATCAACGTTTAAATATATAATAATCAGGAATCTCATTACATCATAATACTTTGGGAAAATAATATAAGCTTTCCGTAATTTAAGCAGCAAAAAAAAAAAAAGTGCAGATCTTTAAGTAATTAATAGAGTCTTTTTGAATTCCAAAAAAATTATAGATCTTTTCGAAATTAACAAATTATTTATAATATATATATTTTTTGATAAATAGAAACTTCTCTTTGAAATAATTTAGATGAAAATTTCTTTTTCCTTTTTTCTTTTTGTATCCATTTTATTCTTAAATATATGTTCTTTTACACATTAATCCTAACATTATTAGTTTTTAACAGTTATTTAATTCTCTATTTCCCTTTAACCACTCTCTCTCTCTCTCTCTCTCTCTCTTCTTTTTTAACCATCAAGTCTTATTGTAAAAGAGTCTTGAATCTTGATGGAACAACGGTGATTCTTCGTTTGTCTATCAGAATTCAATTGCGGACATGAAAATGAAAAAGAGGATAAGACAAGATTTTGCATCACCGCCAAGTTTGTATTTAAACAGACTTTCCGTCAATGGGCCACATTTTCATTTTTTTAATAAAAAGTTTTGGGCATTTAATGATATTTAAATATATATACACAAAGTGCAGATGAAAATGGTGACAGCTGCAGATTTTACCGTCATGTATGAATAGTTATATACCAACCAATTAAAAGAAGATATGAAACATGCGTTATTTTATTATTAAAATTATCACGGTCATAATTTCATATTATTTACAAAAATTAGTTATCTAGCTTAAATTGAAAACTAATAGTGATAGACGAATTTTGATTGAAGATTATTTTAGTTTTTAACATTTATACCAAAAATTTAAAAAATTTAAACCTTGTTAGCATTTAAAAGACTATAATATTTATAAAACATTAAAAATATTCAAAGATGACAGCTATTCAATTTTTTTATCAGGCTTTATCTGCAGTTATGTTGATGTTACACTTTTTTTTTAATAACTTATAGATTTAATTTTAGGGTTTGATACAAAGATTTAACATTTGAATATTTTTAAACGTTTTACATTTTTAAAAATATTTTATAAATGTTGGGATTTTTTTTAATCCTATCAAGATCTTTTTAAATTTTCATGCAAACCTTATACAGTTTTTAAAAGAAGATAACATTATTTAATATTTTATAAATGGATTCGTTATCTTTCATCAATTGAAAGGGGAGAATTATTAACCTTTGCCTTTTGTAGACAAATGAATATCATAATTATCAATTGATTGTTCACTAATTACGTCAATTATTATCAGTCAGGAGAATATATCTAATTAATTAATGGCTTCAGAAGAGAGAAGGCATACATGTTAGCCTTTGGTCATGTTAAGCCATAAGTCCAGGTTCTTCATAATTTAGGTTTAAATTTGAAAATGAGAGAACTTTGTGTGATGTCCTTAACAAGGTTTAATTTAAATAAACTTAAAGGTATCATTCTATTTAAATGTTATTGGTATTGATGGTATTTAATATTTTATCTATGTAGGACATATGGCGTTATCTATGTCCAATGAAATACTTTTTAAAATTCTTTTTGAAAAATTGAATGATTTGTTTTCTATTAACAAATAATGATGCTAATAATAATAATGTCAAAACAATGTAAGAAGAATTTTAAATAACCATGAAAATTTACCTTTCTCCAAACTTTGGAAGAGGAGCAAATGTTGTCCTTGTTCTTAAGCATAACCTAGATTAATTAGGTAATCAATAGATATTTTTAAAGAGACAACACAAAAACCTTTAATGCATTCAACATATTCATTCGCACTCAAAATTATGCTCCAATTCAATCAGAAACCATATTTAGGATTTAAAATTTGCAATTCCATCCAAATACTACTTCTAGCTTATACTCCGTAAAATCATTTATTCTCTTCTAGAGATTTGAAGGACCTTTTAGTTGGTGCTTTCAATCATGGCAACAACTTTAAATTCTTTGGTCTTTAGGTTGCTATTAAATTTTATCACGACTATAGCATAACAAAAATACTAATTAGAAAGGAACTACAAGAAATATATTCAAAGGTTTCTGGATACGTTGGCAAATTACATGGTGCTGTACTTAAAAAAAAACTTAAAAACTTTAAAAAATCACTTTTAAAAAAATTTAAAAATTTTCAAAAAAATTACTTGGTGCTGCACCTACATTTCGATTTCTCTCCCATATATTGTTAACCCTTTTTACCTTCATATTTTCTTTCCTCTTAGTCACTTTTAATGTGAATTTGGGGGAGGGGGGGAATTGGGTACAATGAGATAATAAGCCGTCATGCTATGGAATTCAAGAGCCCCCATGATGGAGACACGGAGAGATGTTGAGCGGGACAAATTGTGCTGAGGACATCTTGGCCTTATTTGATAACTTTTTCCACTTAAGTTATATCGTATGCATCGCTTTTTATCGACAAAACTTAAGAAATGAAGATTAAGAATGAAAGGTATCACATGTTTCTCACTATGGAAAGCAATATACCCTCTTTTAGTAAGGTGGAAAACACTATGCCAGTCGCTTAAATTCTTAACATGATACATATCATCCGACATCATATGTTAGCAATTCCTCAACTATCATTTCCATTGTTTATGGAATTAGAAACATAAATTCGCACTTAGTTGACTTATTACACTATTACACTTTTATGTCATTAAATTATTCTCTTATCTGATTTTATTTTCATTTTTTAGTTTTTCAAATACCTCTGCCAGTCCCTTTTGTATTGGCAAAGACAATGGGCATTAAAAAATTTGAGGCCTATTGGTTCCACAAAGCAAAGATGTTAGGCTCAAAACACAAACAATCTGTATAAAACTCAATGGACTTAATACACCGGGCTTATAGAAGAAAAAAAATCTTGACCTTGCCCATTCTTTACATTTAAGATAAAGCGACCCTTGAATCTTCTAGTCATCACACTTTTGATCCCACAAATTAGCATGGTTATCACTTAATTGCAACAAAAGACTAAAAGTAAAATAGCTCCACCTAGTAACTAATCTAGAACTTAAAATGTTACAATTGTTAGTGGCCTTCTTATACTAATTTTTATTACAATTTTAATCTAAGACCAACATTAGATAAGTATATCTATCCTAAATAATATAGTGAATCTAATTTGAGTTCAAATATCATCCCATGAGAATTTACCATAACTATTAAGTCAATTGGTGCATGATTATTTAGAGACCAAGTAAAGTGATTAATTAAATTAAACTACTAAATTAACTAAAATACTTAATTTATGCAAAAGATCACAAGATGCAATTAAAAGATCTATCAATGTCTAATGTATAGTTAAGGTTTCAGATTTCAACGAGTTAAATTGAGTTTTAGGATTGTTGTGTGGCTAAATCTAGTACATCTTCTAAAATTCAAGATACAACTATGGCTAAAATAATACTTTATCTCTATTGATCTTATTATATTGTTTGGTCATTTAATAAATTTAAGTAATAAGCTTAATTTTGGGAAGTTCAATGCTAAAATACCCATCTAGATAATAAGTTCCCTTATTGCGTATTGAAATTCCCTACATGTTAGGCTTGCTTAGGTTCTTGGGTAAAGGGAATTTATACTTGACAATATATGAATGAGTGGAATTTACCTCTACAATTATCAAGCACAACTTCTCCTTTCATTGCTCTATTATCAATAATATTATCTAGACTATCTAGTTTCTTATTCAAGACCTCTATTGAAGCTGCTAAGGCTATGGTATCATTAATTGCATGAGCTTCATGAAGTCTCTTAGGATGTCTCTCAAATGGTATTGGAAGCTATTAGTTGCCACTTTCTTTATCAATTTATAAACATGATTTAAGAGTTTTCACATTAGGTTTCCTCTAGCAACAACATTTATAGTAATAAGGGTAGAAAAGATGACTTCAATATAGAATATATCAACTTGCTACCACATGTTAAACCTATGACTTAAACACTTAGATAACACCTCTCTAAACCTCTCCTATGCTTTGTCTAGACTGCTATTATCAAATTGAATAAAGGATACCTCAGTTTTCATCTTAGCTATACTAATTGGTGGGAAAATTTTAGATAGGAATAACTTCTTAAGTTCATCCTATGTAGTAATAGAACTAGGCTGACATATAGAGAGTTAATCTCTAGCCTTATCCCTAAGGGAGAAAGAAAATAACCTCAATTTGATGGCATCTTCAGAAATTCCAATATGTCTAAGTAGATCACAAATATCCTGGAAGGTATCTAGATGGGTTTTTGGTTTCTTTAAAGCTGAGCCTTTAGACTATAAGGCTTTAACTATAGAAATAATCTCATAAGAAATCTCAAAATTATTAGCATTGACCCTAGGTCTAATTATGCTAGCCAAAGGTCTATTATTGTTCCCCATAGCTAAGTTTATTATCATTGGTTCTCTATGTTACTCATGGTTAGGTGCTATTATGTTCTCTCAATTTTCCATGTCTAATGATTCATTTTCTAGCCCAAGTTGATTCGCATCAATATTTTCCACTTCTACTTTAGTAGAGTACCTACTTGAGTTTCTTTTCTAAGTCTACGCATAGTAAGTTTAAGCTCCAGATTAAAATTTAGCTCCTCCTCAAGATTTTGACCATAAGTATGCATACCAAATAATAATAAGTAAAGAAAGAAAGAAAGAAAAATGAATAAATAAAGCAAACAAAAAAAGCCAATCAAAGAAAAATCACTCAAAGGAAATAAAAAACATAAATAAAAATAAAATAAGAAAAATAGTCAAGAAAAATAAAAAATAAAAATAAAAAATAACAAAACTAATAAAATGACACTCTAGACTAATCAATGCTAATATCTCTCTAGTATTACTAAGAAAGAAAAATAAAGATCCTCGATAATAGTGTCAAAAACTTTTTGATGATTTTCTGATACTAATTTTTATCACACTTTTAACGTAAAGCCAATACTAGACAAGTATACTTATCACAAGTGATATAATGGATCTAATTTGAGCCCAGCTATTGTCATACAAGGATCTATTATTACTACTAAGTCAACCAACATATGATTATCAAGAGATACCACGTAAAGTGATTAACTAAATTAAACTATTAAATTAACTAAAAGGCTTAATTTATATAAAAGATTAAAATATGTAATTAAAAGATTTTCCAATGTCTAAAGTATAGCTAATATTTTAAATTTCAATGGATCAATTGAGTTTAAGGGTTATTGTATGGCTAAATCTAAGGTATCTTCTCACAACTGTGGTTAAGACATTGCCTTATTTCTATTGGTACTATTTGATTGTTTGTTCAATCAATGAACTTAAGTAATAGGCTTAAAGTTTGAGAAGTTAATCCTAAAATCTCCTTCAAGAATTGAGACCCTTACAATTAACCAATGTTTAATCATTCACTAATTTAAATTACCTTTTTTAATTATTTGTTAATAATTAGAGTAGGTTTCTCAAATCCTTAATTATCTAAAATTCTATTATATGTCTATTCTATTATAGATTATTAAGAACTCAAGTAAACAAATATTAGCATATAATTCAAAGATTATAATTCAACTAATTCATCTACTCATTTGTACTTAGCTATTAAATAACTTAGCCACTTACAAGAATCAATAAATGCAAAGATTGAATAATGTAACATATATTTATCAATAAAAACAATACGAGTTCAGATATAAATGAAAATGAAGTCAAAAATACACTTGGAATGAGTTTTCCCAACTATAATCTTTGCTCCAATCCTTTAATATACTCTTAGGCACTTTAAAAAGTATTCTCGAGTATCTATTACACAAATTTGAGGGAAAATTGAAAAGAAAACCTAAAAATATATGTAGAGTAATGCATATAATTGATTTAAAAACTCTTTAAAACTTTTTAAAAGATTATTATATATGGCTAGGTTATATTTAAGTTGGTCTAGGAAGAGTTGGACGAAATTGCTCTTTAAACTGATGTTGGAACATGCCTCCGAAGACTACAATGACCCTAAAAATCACTGATCAATGGTGCCATTTATAACCCAAGCTATTATTATATTTATGAAGTGGTTTCCAATAGTGGTTACTCACTCCATAATAATGTCATTAAAGGGTGGCGTTATTCTTCTGTGATGACTATAATCATGGTGAAAATGAGACATTGTTGTTAAAGACCTGTGCTGATCTTTTGGAATAAAAATCTACACTGTCTTTTTTTATATAAAACTCCATTTTTTAGTGTGAACCTACATTTTCATCAAATATCTACATAAATTGCAAAATTTAATATCAAGATAGGAGTGAAAACATGTAAAATCATATCCTAAGATCCTATATATTATACCCCCATCAGTTTTCCCTGCCATTCACCAAAAATATTTTGGCTATTTTATATAGATCTTCTCTTTTAAATCACCATAGAAAAG
Source organism: Pinacopodium congolense (assembly GCA_028565735.1). Taxonomy (NCBI): domain Eukaryota; kingdom Viridiplantae; phylum Streptophyta; class Magnoliopsida; order Malpighiales; family Erythroxylaceae; genus Pinacopodium; species Pinacopodium congolense. Next base: position 19,997,061 of record JAOXYD010000008.1, on the reverse strand, counting down.
TAGTTTTTCACATCCACCTATTCAATCTCCAAAAAAAGATAAATGCCAAACTAAGAACAACTTTGATGGAACACATCTTAAAAATAGACGAGAAAATCTCTTCAAAGTCAATTTATGTTGTTTTTTTGCCTAAAACCTTTAACAACTAACTTGGTTTTCTATTATGAATGACATGAGTTTTCTTCATTCTACATCCTCTAAACTTATCGATTCTACAAAACCTTTTTTTCCCCTTAAATAAACTAATAGCAAAAAAATATGGTTTTCATGTAAAAATTCCATCTCATTCTTATGCTTATTTTCCCTAGCCTCTTTATAACTCTTTAAGTTCTTCCCTATCAGTAAGGACCACATATTCATTAAACTAATAATAAGTAGATGGAATTCTTTCTTTAGTGGATTTTTAAGTGAAATTGCAAGCTTACTAAAGCTCAGGGTTGGAAGCATCTACCTTATTATGCAACATCACCATCAACACCCTTAATTTGACCATTACGAATATGGTTTCGTAAATAATTCTTATTGCCAAACTTGGCTACATTAGACTATGTATCATTGGAGCTAGATCAAAATTAATTAAACTAATATCTCATTAGTATCTTTAATGGTTTAATCCTCTATAAAACATCATGACTTCTAACAAACTTCTTTTTAATTGGATCATACATCCTATAATCAAACTCATCATAGCTACAGATGATAAATATACATTACCTTATCTTATCTTAACATCTAACTTAAACCTCTCATCTTTTGACATATATAAATACTTTATAGCTTAACAAACATGGGTGGCTATAAGAAACCCCTTTACAATACTCAATCAGTAACATCATCCTGTAAAACAACAATAAGAGATAATCTAACTTGTATAGTATGGAAAGCCTCACTCCAATAAGATTCGGGCAACTTTTCTTTTGAAAACAAAAATCTGATTCTCTCTATGATAGGGATGATTTTTTTTAAAGTTTTATATGTAATTTCATTTGAATTCATCCTCAATTTTTATGTAAAAGTACCTCATTTGAGTCAATTTTGAGTTTAAATGCATGTTGAATCAATGATCATAAGTTTCAATTGAAAAGACCTAATTTAGGGCATAATTGAAGCAAAATTAAAGTGAGGATTACTACTCAAAACTATTAATGATGGTTGAAGGCAACCACGGTTGAAGGATGTAGCAACCACCAATAAAGGATGATTTCTAGGTCCTTCAATGGTGGTTTAGTAGACTATCATTGAGGGTTAATGAATTGCTATTAAGCACTCTATCACCGAAAAATAAAACTGAAAAAGAGGTCTTTGCCTCATCCTCGACTTTATATTAATTTGAAAAGGTATTCAAAGGCTTCTAAAGCTTAGAAGAAGGGGAACTCAGAAGAAGGGGGGAAGATAACAACCATAGCCATTTTCTTAAGTTTTCATCTTGTTTTCCTATAATCTCTTCATGTTTTTAGGGTTCTACGTGGATTTTGCTACTAGTTTAATTTCAATTAGTTTAATATAGTATTTTAGGTATTATTGCACTTTATTTACTATTGTTGGATCTTTTTATTGATATATTTTCGTATTTCCTTTGTTCAATATAATTAGATTGAATGTTTGCTGGGTTTTGAGTTTGAATCTCTTGAATATGCTATGGATGCTTAATTATATATTACTAGATGGTTTTCTTCACAATTTCCATCCTTGATAGTAGTTTCTTAATTATGATTTCTAGTTGTTTAATTTATGTTTTTTTAATTACTATATGTGTGGTGAATTTTCTTATTGTTTTCCTTTAATTTGTGGTGTTTTTAATTGGGTTATACTTTATAATTGAATTTTATGCATTTCATTAGGTTTTAGATTATTTAGTATTAGTTATTATTCCATTTTTTAGTGTTGGATTTTCTGTTCTAGTGTGTTTAGTTTGGGCTTTAGTTGTTGGGTTGAATTAAGTTAAATGTTAGAGTAAAACCTTTGGTTTCCATTAGAATTATTGTTAAATCTTAATTTCTACTATTTGCTTTATATTTTTCAGCATGTTTATATCAAATTAATTTTTTGTTTGTTATAATTAATATGTGTAGCTAAGTATTTAAGGGTTTGAAGGTATTAAAGGTATAAGAAGTGATTATTCGTTAGAGTGTAATTGGGTTTTTATTGAATTGGTGTTTCTAGGCTTAGGGTGGATTAGACTTTGGTTTAATGTCAAGGAGATCGGAGTCTAGTTGAAGAGCTTGCATGCCTACAAAAAAAAAAAAAAAAAGAATGAAGACTATCTTGAAAAGGGAAAGGACTACTCACTCACTTTAGGTTCTTTCTTTATACTATTCTTATTACAAGCTAGCTTCGCTTCCTCTCTTAACTATTTTCTAAGCTAGATCACCATTTTTTTCTAATTCCCAATTCAAACACTAGAATTGAGCTCTTGATACGTAACAATTATTAGCAATTTTCATAAAATAGCAATAGATTAGTTGGTTTTGTAGGCAAACTTAACCAATAGGACTAAGGTTGCAACCCTTTATGTTAAAATTTATGAGCTTGTGTGTTGGTGGCCTAAGTTAGTTGTTCTTTATTGCTTAATTCTTCTATGTTATTAAACATAGGGAGTTTATTCTAGGTTATAGCAGAGTTAGGGGGTATTTCTAGAACTTATTAGATTTACTTATCTTAGAGAAACTTAGGATTCAATAGTTTGTTTGGATCCATAGGCTAACATCTTAGTTAGAACACCATTTGTTTAGATTTAAGGATCTATGATTATTTCGAAATCCCGATGATACCTTCTACTCATTTCTTTGATATTGTTATTAGTTTTTGTCATATTTTGCATTGTGTTAATCTCTTTGGTTATGCTAGTTTCATTTTAGTTTATTTCATTTTCATTACAGCAAGGGTTTTTGTTTTTACTTTATATACAACATTTGAAATAGCAATTGCATTTTAGTTCCTCGTGGTTCGACCCTAGTTTGCCATACTAAATAGTGAGGTGTAGTTAGGTTTATTATTTGGTAATTTATGATGAGCTACCACTCTAAATTTTTTTTGTTCATCCTCTTTGCTAGGCCATTTAACTAAAGAGTCTTGGGAGTTATATTCTAGCATCTAATATGCTGTTGTCTGTAGTACTTATCAAAAGGTTCGTAGTATTCGCTAATATTGTTAACAAAAATTCCTCTTTTCCAATTATCTTTTCAAAAGTCTAAAATTATTTAAATAAAAAACATACTTGATCTTTTGATTTTAAGATATAAACTTAATTTTTTCTTGAATAATCAATAAATTTTATAAAATAAAATGGACCTTTGAAAGTCTTTTTTTTCATCAAACCATAGATATTTGAATGCACTATCTCAAATAATTTTGATTTTCTAAAAGGAGGGTGACTCTTAAAGGAGATTCTGTTCTATTTTACAATTAAGTAGTGAACACACGTTTTCAATCTTACACCTCTCAACTCAATAAACTAAAAAATTAAGTCCCTTCTCACTAATGTGGTTAAGTCTTTTGTTTCATAACTTTTGAACAGTTATTATAGTTAACTACATTAACAATATTAATAAAAATTGAAGTTTTATTCTAGTACAAACTTGAACATTTTTTTTCACATGCAACAATCCTATACTAACGATCGCAAAAAGTGCTAAAATAACTATCATCATTAAAAATACTAGTAGAAATCAAATTCAAACGAAGATTAGGTGTATGTTTAACATTATTTAAAAGTAACTTTATTATATTATTGGTTTTTAAAATAATAGTCCCGATGCTAATAACCTTTGATAAACCATCATTACACATCTTTTAAACTCCATAACCATTTAGAAGAGGTGAATAAATCCTTCTTTAATGTCATAGGAAAGTAGATTCCATTTTTAACAACCTAAATTAACTCATTATAAGCAATATTAAACATATTTTCATTATAGACAACCACAAGATCCTCAGTAATAGTAGTGACAATACGATTATCATTATCTCTATCTTTCTTCTCTTCCTTGTCTTTATTGCCTTGATCTCTCTTTTGAACTTATAACGAAAGCTCTTGACGTGTTTCCTTTTTACCACAATAATAACATTCAAGAACTTTGTACTTTCACTTTAATTAGCTTTTATCCTCTCTTTTTTTCTCAAGCATTTTATCCTTGACCTCTTTCCTTTCTTCTCCCTTTATTCTTAATAACGAGAACCTCATATTGAGAAGTAGAAACGTTTTGAATTTATTTTGTCTTACTTCTTTAATCAAAATAGTAGATTTTATATAATCTATGGTTGTTATATAACTAGGAGAGAAACTAATTAAGGTCATGTGAAGATTCTCCTAAGAAAAAAAATGTGAACATTCTCCTAAGAACTAGTAAAGTATTTAGTAACAAAAGTCTGAAATTTCATTTTCAATACATCCACAGCAAAAAATTGGTGAAAAAACCCTTAAAGTTTAGTCAAGTGATAGAAAATAATACGTGATTAGAGATAATACTATCTCTCTTATACCTTAAATTTATAGCTTATTTAAGAAAAAATAATTTATTATTACTTGTTTTTTGAGCATACAAGGATTTAAACTTATTCCAGAAAATTATAGTATATGAATTATTTGAGATGTGATTGAAAACATTGCCATTTACTTGTTGTCTAATAAAACCTCAAACTATCTCATGTTTGAGTGCCCATTCTTTGTCACTTTTAGACTTAGGTTTTGAAGTAGAAAATACCAGTTGATGCATATTTTCATAAATAATAAAAATTTAATCTTCCTTTTCTATTTGTGATGTTTATGCCATTAAAAATAATTATTTTTATTGTAATTAGGATTCATCTTCCAATCAAGCTAAAACCATAAATAAAGAACCAGAACTTTGATATTGATCATTGAAAAATGGTGTCTAATATAATAAAAGCAACATCAGAATATGGTGGGTAAAATAAATCTTTTCAATTTGGGAGAAACTATTATGAGCAAATATTAATGTGCAAAATAAACAATGATAAGACAACACTTCAAATGATTAATGTATAAAGTATTCTTAATGTTAGAAATAAAAAAATGAGACTTCATTTGAAAAATAATTCACTACAAAATAAATTAGTATAGCAATCCTTTAACAATTCAAAAAGTCATAACAATCTCTACCAAATAACAAAAGTGAAAATTATCAATGCGTACCAAAACACTAATGTAAAAAAATTTCTCCTACATCTAAACCTTTAGAAGTCAAAGAAAATATGTCTGAAAAAAAGAAAGGAAGAGGACAACATCTTGGAACCTTTAAAGGAGGAAGAGACATGGCCATGGCAATCACTAAGGAAGGCGAAGAAAATGCACACACACAAACACACACACACACACACTCTCTCTCACAGACACACAGACACACAGACACAGACACAGACACAGACACACACACACACACACACACACACACACACACAAACATATCGTGAGAACTAAGAA
>JAOXYD010000008.1:19970391-19991518 GCA_028565735.1 Pinacopodium congolense | reverse complement strand
TTTATTTTAAGTCAACTAAGAATTATGATTTAAAGAGTCATTAGTTAAGGGGCCATTTGATTGAGTTTTTAGATATAATTTTTTGTTGTGATTATTATATTTTTATATTGTATTATATATTTTTTATAAATTTTTGTGTTGTCTGTCTCGATTTTTATATTATTTTTTTTATTATGTTATTTATTAATTTTTGTGTTTAGAAAATTCAAAAACCAAATCAAATCATTTTCAAACAACCCCTAAGATCTCGTCCTGTACTTGATCCCTTATCCATATCCTCAAATACAACTATTAATTAAAATTTTGGATGACTGGAAATTGAAAGAAGTCACATTAGTTAAGATTTCCTATTCTGATTAGTCTTTTAATGATGTTAATATATAGTGATTTGTATTAAGCTATTAATCTTGGATTATCAGGAATTGAAATACTCCTAAATTTATATAAGATAAGAGCTGCCTTTCTTTTCTTCTTTTCTCTTATCTTCGTATTGAATGATGCCGACCAACTTGCCAATAGGGATTGTAAAACAAATCTTGTTGAGGTTACCACTTCCGATTACTGTGAGGTTGAGCAGAGTGTGCAAGCAATGGCAGTGTCTGATCAGCAACTGATCGGTTAACTTGATTAATTTGAAACCAATCAATCTACCAATTCAATTTTATATAGAAGCATGCTCGCCGATTAAATAAAACTGATTAGTTTAATCGATTATAAACTAGTAGGTCCGACTAGTAAACAATGTATGTTAGTTTTTTTCTTCCAGCTCCCCTTCTTCGCCTCACCCTCGCTCCTCATCCCTTTTCACTCTTCTACCCAGTTTTACTATCAAGTCTCATCGTCTAGCGCAATCGTCCAATCGTCTACTCTCACCATCCCACCGTCAAGTCCAGTCGCCCAGTGGCTCAACTTTGTCACTATCATGTCCAATTGTTCAGTTTCTCTCTAACATCGACTGTCTCCAGCTACCTTATGTCTTAACTCATAAGCCATATGCTCTTCCTTACCAATGCTACGTTTGTTGCATTTGCTCTTCTTCATCATCACAGTGTTAAGCTGGTTCCATTCCAACCGCATTTTATCCTTTTTAAGTACCGTCATTTTGCACTGATAAACACTGTTTAAACACAACGGTTACTTACGTTGTCTAAATAATTGGTGCGTTGTTTGCATGTTCCAGATTTTTGCGTAGAGAAGTCTAATGCAACTTTTAACTACACATTATTTAATCAAGTTCAACTTATATATTTGCAGATATAAAACACAATGTTTCAAAGTTATATATCTGTAGATACTATATTACGTACTTGTTTATATTTGCAAATACTATAATACATATTTGTTCTAAAGTTAAACGCTATTTTTATTCATATAATATATATATTATAGTGCAAAAATTTGATTGCACATTAATTAATCAAGTTAAACACTAATTTATTCCAAAGTTAAACTACGCACTTAATGTTTCAGTGTTGTTGCTTAAAATAATATATGGGATTTAAAATAGTGATTCAAATAAAAATAAGCTTTTAAATATATTATTACAAAATTTATAAGTATTTTTTTATATTTTTAAGTAGACATTATGATAAAAAAGACTTAATCATCAGAAAAAAGACTAAAAAAAACTTAACATCTTTTATTCATAGTAAGATTGACCTAATATTAAATTATTTTTCTATTACTTAAACATGTGATGAAAGCACTCCATATAATGGCATATTTTGTGATAGAATGTTTAAAAGTGGATGATTTTATATAATGAAAAAACATCTTACTAATAGAAGGGGTAATATTGATTCTTATAAGAAAGTATCATTCGATATACATGAGATAATTGAAAATTATTTTAAAAGATAAGTAAAAAAGAAAAAATAATAATAATAGAAGATCATAATATTTATTTTGGATATGATGAAATATAAGTACAACAAGTTTTAGATAAAGAAAAAATAAAAACTATTACTAATATAGATTTTTATTTTTCTCCAAGAAGTACTCTCATTCTTACTTGAGTTTAAAAAGTGATCTACATAATAATACTACTAGTCTACATTTTAAAAGAGCTTAAGATAGATATTTTTATCTTTTTTGTATTCCTTTAAATGCATTAAATTCACCTTATTTTCAAGAAGTAATAGATACACAACAATAGTAAGTCCTAGATTTAAGGCATCTTCCCATTATGAGATTCATGTGTCTTTATTTCAAATTTTGAAAAAAAAATGGTAATTGGTTATGGATTCATATAAATTTAGATAGAAAATAACATAATACATTATTATAACAAATGGTTAGATTAATCAAAGCAAAGAACTTTATCAATTTCTTAACTTATTGTCATAGTGGAACAACTTTTATTAAGTCCATTGATGCTTCTACTATGGTGATGTAATGCCTTATCCTTTTCTTCCTTTCCTTTCCTCCTCAATATATTAGGCATTTGAGGGACCTATTCCAAGTAGAAACAGCTGATTATATGCTAGCTATCTGTGCAAGGAGTATGCAAGTATATATTTATTTTTTTTATGTTTTCATGAATTTTTCCTTGGGTGCATTAATTATTATTTTTTTCTTTTTGCTTAAAGTTTAGTTGCTTTGTGGTTGCAGGAAAAGAATTGAAGTAGGTTCGAGAGTTATTTAATGATGCAGTATAGGAAGAAGAAGAAGAAGAAGAAGAAGATATGTTAAATGAATAAATGGATGAAGATTTATGTAGGAGTTAAAAGTTCTCTTCTGAACTAAGACAATTAGGAAAAAAATTAGATTATTTTATATCGAATTGTTTCCTTTTTGTTATCAAACTGAACTTATAATCTTTAATATTGTAAGAAGGCATGTTGAATGAATGAATAAATGAATAGATATTTTTTTATTTATGAAAATTAATGTATGCATAGACTTTTTAATGTCAATTGTTTGCTTTTACATTAATTATATTTCGTTGCTAATAAAATGATAAATTGCTGCTTTTGTTATCAAATATCATTGCCTAAAAAAATTAATTTGTTGTCTTATAAATACTCAAATTGTTGCTCTATTTATGTAACATTGTTGCTATAGTTTTAAACTGTTTTGTTGCCTTAGTATGAATTTAAAGCAACATTATTAATTTTATTGTCTAATCAATAAATTTTGTTGCCTTAACTTATAGCAATGCCACTTTATTTGACGGCACGAAATCTGTTGCATTAGAGATAAAGTAACAATAATTGTGTTTTTAGCAACATTGTTTACTTGTTGTCTAAAGCTATTTATGTAGTAGTGTAATTGTATTTTTTATTATTAATTTTATCATTTTTATCATTTACTTATAGAGCTTAATGAAAAGAGAACTTAATGATCTAATTAATATCAATTGCATTGATGATACTGACCTTTGGATCGATAGAGAAGAGCCATCACTTAATCTTGATTATAATAAATTTGAAAGTATGATATATAAAGAAAATGCATTTGTCATGACAAATAAATTAGACCCATCGACTAACAGTTAATTTCTATCTTATTTTAAAGTATAATATGTTATTTTAGAAAATAATTTCATAAATATAATTGAAAATGTTAATGTAAGTACTTTAAATGAAAGTGTAGTTAAGATTCTTTACATGGTGATGGAAGATTTAGAATTCTTAATGAAGATGGAATACAATTTCCTTTAGAAATACAATTTTAATCATTGCTACTATTTTAATATTTTTTATTATATTCAATTATAGGTAGAATTATTTTTAATTGATTACACGGTAATAGATATTAATATTTTATTTTAATTTTAATTATTCATTTAATTTTTATAATTTATTTTTATTTATTTTTATAATTTACATCTTACTCTATATTAGTTCAATATCAATTTTACAACAATTTCATACTGATTGAACCTTTAAAACTTAAATCCTTCTTTCAACAGTTTAATGTTCAGTCCGATTTTTAAAGCATTGATAAAAAGAATCCCTTTTTTCATAAACTTTATCAGTATTTTATTAATTATTAATAATAATTAATAAAAGTGTTATTTAAAATACATAAATATTCGTGAATAAAATAATCACTAAATTAATATCAACAAATAAAATACTAATTAATGGAATTATTATTTAAACTAAATATTAAATATTAACGAATAAGTAAAAAATGAATAATGAATAATACTAGTTCAATTGAATTTAGTATATACACTAATCTTCAATTCATTATAAAATTATAATGTTGTTTTTATGAAATTCGGAATGTGACATGGTTCCAAATGATGTGACATGATAATTAGATAAACTTATATGATAGTTAAATAATATTACAAGAAGATAGATAATGTAATATAAGAGTAATGTTGAACTTCCAAACTTTTTTTTCACATTCAAATTAAATTCCGAAGACAATTGTCAATAATATACACAAAGCACAAGATTAATATTGTGATTCAAATTGAATTTCAATAAAATTATTCAGTTCCTTCATCATCATCAAATGCACAAGAAACATGGAAAACATATGAAAGTCATAGATTGCATTTAAGTATTCAACCAAAAATACTTCTTTTCCATAAATTTTCAATCCTTTGTAGTACTTTAACAATCTTGCAATAAATCAACCCCTTTAATGCACTAAAGTGTAGCCAAATACTTTACATAGAAATATTCTATGAATTGGGACAGAAAACATTGGCTGCTAGTGGTCTTTGTTACTCTCATCGACCAAAAAGTCCTTCCAATATAAGTCTAAATTTTCCAACATCAAAAGTGGAGAATTTGCTAATCAAATCTCTGATTCAATCCCCTCTTCCTTACCAAAAAAACAAGGGTTATATTGACATCAACCCTACAATCTCTAACCTCTTAAATCCATACTCACTTGCTTAAATAACCACATGGTGAATCAAATTCCCATTAGCACTGTCTCCAAGCAAGAAACACCTACTTAGATCAACTAAAGATCACAAGTGTTCTTATTATGTTCAGGGGAGAGTCTATAGTTATGTAAACTATACACTAGTTGCAGCTTATATAAACTCAGTACATTACAAAGATAGTAATAACTGTTAATAGTAGTTGACATTTATTCTGCAATTAAGATATTCAAAACTTTCTCATTGTATATAGATAAGGGAGAATATTTGCAGAGTTAAGATGTAGAAAAACAAAGATAATTTTCTCTTCATCTGAATTGAATTGAATTTTAGATTTTATTGAATTTAGTTCTGCTTATGGTATCAAAGTCACTGACTTGGGGAACATTGTTGATCACAGTTAATAAAAGTTAAATTGAAGTTGAATTGATTATGGAAGGCTACATGATGCCTTTAAACACCAAGTTGTTGATTCCTCATTAGGTCTTTAGTTCCTCCTTAATTTTTGTATCTTTTATCCAAGTTGGAATTAGTGGATATTTATCAAGCTCCAAAATAGGGTGAGGGGGGAGGGATTTAAAATGCATACTAGTTGTAGCTTGTATAAACTCAATGTATTACAGAGATGTTAATCACAAATCACTGTTAATAGTAGTTGACAATTATTCTATAGTTAAGATAGTTGAAACGTTCTCATTGTATATAAATAAAGGGAACATTTACAAAGTTCAGATGTAGAAACACAAAGATAATTTTTTCTAGGGATAATAGTCATAAAAATGATCAAGCTTTGATAATTTTTTCACTTAGATGACAAAGGTTTTAAAATTTTCAATTAAGTGATGAAGGTTTACAAAATTACCATTACAGTGATAAAGGTGAATTAAGTCTCACCGCCACATAGGATCAGTGGGCCATGCTATTAGACACGTGGCACGCATCTTGATGACCCGACCCGCCTGTCAACCTGCAATTCGATCCGACTCGACCCGAGAAGCCCCATCCAAACCCAGATGCAGCCCAATCTAGTCACCCTACCCCCCAGTGCCTAGCCTAGTCCAGCCCAGCCCAATGACACGACCTCAATCCGAATTTTCACCCATCCTCTTTTTCCCCTGTGCGATTTTTTGAAGTTGTTTGCCATTTTTACAATAGCAAAATACTTCATAAACATGAACAAAATAACAAATCTGAGAAACTAAAAGGGAGAACTACTTAAAATGATAAATATGAACACAACCAACAAACAAAATCATCTCAACAAGAGCTCTAAATAAGACAAAACACAAAAAATGTTGAATTATGACCCCTAATTCAGTGTTTAATTGTTTAATTAATGCCTTATTATATTTGATTTTCAGAATGGATCTTAATGATGAAGATTAAAGCAAAAATTTGGAAGAAACCTCTTTGTTCTACCCCATAACGGCATCCTAAGAGGGTGTCATTGATTGATGAACAGGAGGTTGTTGAAGGGTCCAGCATTCGACCTATAACAGCTCCTTGAGAGGGTGCCGTTGTAGGACGGTGGGATGCCATTATACACAAAGTCAACAATTTCAGCTCCAAATCTTACAGATTTCAAACTTGGTATGTCTCCAATTAATTCCATTATCTGCTAACACATGTGAGAGGTCTAGATTGTCTGCAAAGAGTCAAGAAAACTCTAGAAACACGCAGCGAGTTAGGAGAATTTAGATCAAACTAGTTAGAGAAGCTCTTGTTTCTCTCTTCTTTTTCTCTTTGATAGTTTAAGCTTCAAACACTTGTATTTCGAGTTTCTGATTGCATTTGGAGTTGTTATTTGTTGGAGATTGAAGCTAAGACATATATCTGAGTTTCTGAATCATCATAGGGGGTTTTCTAACTCAGATTGTTCATTATATTCTCCTATTTTTTGGATTAATCAAAGTCTATGTTCTTATGTGCATATCCTTGCATATTCTTTGATTTTCTTACTAGATCTTGTTGATTCAGAGCTGTGGTAATGTCCAAATCAAGTTAAGGGGTACAAGACTTTTCCATAAGGGTTCTAAACACGTTTTGTAAGTTCTAAACTACTTTGCTCAGCTCATATTCATAGATCTATCTAAGTATATGGTTTAAGATGCATATCTTGTATGTTTTGATTCAAATGTGTGGCTAATCAATTCTATTTCTATGGATTAATGTTTTGATGATTTAAAGTAATTTAAATACATGTTTAAATGTTTGTATTTTGCTTATTGAAGATCTGAAAGTACCAATTTTAAACTGGTCACTTAAGATTAGGATTTAAGATAGTTTAAGCTTGAGAAATCATCTTAAATTGTTTGAAAAATCAATAAGCAACACGAATTAATCATTACATGACCAAACCTGAATTTTTTTTGTGAAAGTTGGAGTTCTCGAATTAATTTTCTAGAATTCACCTTCTTGAAATTAATGCCCATTTACTTGATTTTAAAGCATAACCAAACTTTAAACAAGACTAAATGGAGAAAAGGCAAAGTCTTAACCATAATTTTATTTTTCATTTTGTGAAAGACTTTAATCAGACTTTAAACTTGTTTTAATACTCAAATAAATCATCAATCATCTAATCCATAGCTAAATTACACATTTGGTAATTTTAAGAGTTTTTTAGAGTTTTTAAAGTGTTTAAGCCAAAGTAGTCAATTTTAAGCCTTTTCCAATTTTTAATCAAATTCTCTAGATTTTCCTAAATAATTGTAATCTGATCAACCTGATAATTAAGTAACTTATTCCCCATGGGATTGACACTTGGAGTATGAAATTTCACTCCATTTTATTACTTTTGCGATAGGTGCACTTGCCTTAAAATTCCGTTGGTTTTTAAAGTAAAATCATTTCAAAATCACTTGTCATTTTAAACTCACCTAACCAACACAACACCCAGTCTGGGGCCTTTCCCTTGCCTTTTGAGTGGGGCAATCAATCAGTCCATTCATTCTTTCCCTTTATTCAATAGATCTCTTAGCTTTACTTTTCAATCAATCCCCTTTGTTCATGGCTTTGCATGTTTTGTAATGCTTTTCTTTTTTGTAATGATCTTGATGACCGCTTAATTCATCTTTCCCTTCCCTCACGGCATTGTTCAGCCTTATATATTTCAACTCACCATACCAACTCATTCTCAATCCAGATGTTGGCAGCTCTTCTTTTCCTGTGGATCGAGCACTCTCCCTTCTAGTTTTTTTATACTGGCTCAAATCCATCTTAGGCCCTTATTCTTGCTTTGCTACCCAGCATGAACTAAAGCCTATGATTGCCAAAAGTATCGAGCTTAGTCCTTTAAATCAGATTATCAGCAGATTTTCTGCTATTTAAGATTCCAATTCAAAGTTTGATCTTGGTAAGCTGCTACCAAACCAGATTCTCACCTGCTTTAAGGTCCCACATTGACTCTCCAATCGGATATCTCTTTTTGGCTTAGTCGTGCAATTAGTCGTGATAAGAGTAAGTCCCCCTTAGCTAAGGGTCTACCATATCTAGTTCCAATGTAAGTTGGTGAAATTCTACCTTCAATACAAATGATTAGGGCAATCCCGACACATCGGATGCTTATTGGGATGCCACTATCAAAGATTCTTCACCAGTGACAAATCAGATTTTTTCAAAGATAATCCTTTAACAACAACAGACGCGGATGAGTGCTCACTTATTTAATCTAGCCTCTATATGAATTTGTGATGAAATGAAATCTCTTCCTATTTTCACCCTCGGGTAATTGAACTACCTTTCGCCTAAGCTCTTACACTCTGCTTTGGTGAAATAAAAATTCCATTATACGTAATATAAGACTGAGCCCTGAGCTTTTTGCTCTGAATTCCTATTTCTTTTGAGCCTGGTGAGCAACTTTCTACCTCTTTTGCCTAGTATTTCTTGTTTATGGCCTGGAGCCTGGAACCCCTTAAATCAATTAACCCTCACTCTTGTCGGCGAAGTCCTTCTTGGTAAAGAGAAAGGTAGGGTTTCGGCTTACTCCTTTTATTCCACTCCTCCCTTCCCTTCAGAAAGCAATCAAGTAGAACTGACATTGACCTCACGGGAGCCTCCTTCCTTTTATTCTGAAATTTATAAGGAGAACTCATCAGGCAAGAAGGAACTTTTAACTCTTTAGAGGCATTGCCATATTAGATGCAGACTTCGGGCATTAAAATGAGTGAAGTTCCTGTTCTAGAATGTTAAGCCATCTCGAGTAAATTTCGGCATCTCCTAAAGAAAGCAGTTGCAGTAGCCCCCAAAGTGCTAACTCGAAATTGAATAATTGAAGGTGGATTCTCTAGCATCGGCTATTCCCCATATGTGTATCTCCTTTAACACCACTTACGGATGAAGTTCCCTTTCAAAGAGCTTGCATTCTCTTCTTTTTTATCTATATGTCATATGCTTTGCTTCTGGCTATAAGCCTTTCCTTCCCTCCCTAAGATCCAACCATGTGCTTCAATGCAACAAAATGATTCATTCACAGCCTTTACACCGAAAGGACTAAGAGCTATTATTCCGCAACCTTTCGCACAAAATAGAATTGCTCCTTTTATGCCTTCTCATCTGTCTCGCTAGGAAATTTGTGGCTAGTCATTCCCACCTTCATAGTATAAGAAAGATCCTCCAGTCTGGATCAAATCTAACGACTATGTGCGAATCGCCTTTCGCTGAGCCGATTTGGGATCGATCCCTTTGACTAGGAATTCGATAACAACGCATTAAAATATCACCTTGTGCTTGGTATTCGTATTCATTATAAAGCCTTGAGCTACCACCAGATTCCTCTTCCTTTTGAAATGAAAAATTGAAAAGAGATCTTTGTTAACATCCGGATTCTTGCCATCCCAGAAGAGAAAGATTTACTAGGCTACTAGAATAGGCTATTCTTCCTATCTCTCAAGAGTGAGAACCAATCTCCTTTTATACTTAAAAAGCATTTAAGGTGCAAGAGTCTTAGCAAACTACTTGACTATACTAGGCATGTAAAGCTTTATTCTTAGTCTATTAACTTTAAAGTTGATGTGCCATTGGTAACTTTAATTGTGCCAAAAGGATAAACCTTGGTACTTCAAAGGGGCTAGTCCATCTTAATCTTAACTTTCTAGGAAGGAACTTCATTTTTAAATTGTAGACCAATACCTTATCACCAACCTTAATGTCACGATGTAAAATATGCTTATCATGTTGTCTCTTGACTCGTTCCTTATACTGCCTGGAGTTGTCATAAACATCAAAGAGAAACTAATCTAACTCATTTAACTGTAATAATCACTTTTCATCTTCTTTTTTTTAGCCAAAATTCAAAAAATTGATAGCCGAATATGCCTTATGCTCTAATTCTATGGATAAATGACAAGATTTTTCATACACTAACCTATAAGGAGATATACCAATAAGTGCTTTGAATGTAGTATGATATGCCCACATTGCATCATTTAATTTCAATGACCAGTCATTCTTTAATGTACTAACAGTCTTTTCTAAGATCTTCTTAATGTTTTGATTGAATATTTCAACTTGACCGCTAGTTTGAGGATAATATAGGATGGCAATCTTATAGGTAATACCATATTTAGCTAAGAGGGTATCAAATTTTTTTATTGAAAAGGTGCAATCCTTCATCATTAATGAGGACTCTAGGTGTCCCAAATCTATAAATATATTCTTCTTCAAAAACTGAATCACACCCCCTACATCGCTAATCAATAAAATAATTGTTTTAACCTATTTACTCACATAATCTATAACCACCATAATGTATCAAATTGAGTATCATTGAAGAAAATGTCCTATAAAATCAATACCTAAAACATATAAAATTCACACATTAAGATATTGTTAAGTTCCATCTCATAACTCCTTAATATTTTCTTAATCCTTTGACAATTGTCATAAGATTTAACAAAAATAAATGCATTCTTGAATAATTTAGGCCAGTAAAAACCACATTATAATAATTTATATGTTGTCCTAGTGGGCCTTAAGTATTCTCCCGCTTCTTTAGAATGACAATGGTTAAGGATATGACACTTTCTCTTAAGGTACACATCTCCTTATAATATTTATACAAATATTGTATAAATAAGGGTCATACCAAAAGTGACACATTTTATCAGTCAAAAAATTCATCTTTTATTAGTATAAAATATTAGGGGAAAGAACATTACTAGCTAAATAAATCACAATATTAGTATACCATGAAGGGTTATAAGAGCTAAAAATGTTCTTTATGAAAGATTTTCCTTATGTCTTGGTATTTTGCTTCTTCCATAACTTCTTCATTCAAATGCGAAAGATGATCTGTCATAAAGTTCTCTACTCCTTTCTTGTCTTTGATTTCGATGTCAAAATCTTATAAAAGGAGACCCATTGAATTAATTGTGGCTTAGCATCAGCCTTATCATTAAGGTACTTACTTAAGAGCATAATGCTCTATATAAACTATCACCTTGGAAAGTGATATCACCTAATTACACATCTTTTATTCATGATTTCATAATGATCATCTTACACTTGAGAGGTAATTCCATGTGATTTGGGTGCATATTTGATTAATTCTTCAATAAGATGTTGCTTATATTGTTGTGGATGGTTGTGCAGGACTTCAGTGAATATTTTAAGGAAATTTTGGATCTAGAAGAGATGTGGGATCAATTTAAGGATATAGAGCATCATGTTATAAAGTTCCATACCAATTTTCAAAGTCATATGACTAGCCATTAAAAATGCATCAAGAGAAGAACAAGAAAAGCTCAAATAAGCACTAGTTTTTGGTAAAGTGACTTTATGATGAATTAGGTTAACTTATAGAGCTCAGACTATTATGAACTTTTATAAGCTGCAAGAACATGATGTGAGAAACTTACATATAAAATTTCATGACCATTAGAGGTGTGTAGAAGAAGTTATATCAAAAATATTGAGAAGAGCAAAAAGTTGAAAATTCTACGTTATAGAGACTTCAAGCCATGAAAGTAACAATCATAACTTACTCAAATTCTAACTTACATATCTTTTCTAGTTTTTGAAGAGCTTAAGGTATTTGAGTCATATTTAAGAGTCCAAAACTCTAAGAGTCACCATTAATCATTAGAAGACTTACTCTAAAAGGCAAGAATTAGGTTTGGAAGGATTCTAAGAGGAAAAACAAAGATCATCCATCAACACTTTAAGGAGTTCATCAACTTTCTAGATTTTCTAGCTTGTGAAGCGAAGAGAAGAGTGTAAGCTTAGCTTTGTTTCTTTTAATGCTTCTTATATATGTTCTTTTTGTATGGATAATAGGAGTGTTGTTGAGTTTATTGACATTATATGTGCTGAATATTCCTGTAGGAATTACTTTTTGAACTATTTTGTGGAACTTTTGTTTGTTGATTCAATGAAATGATACTTGTTATATTTATCATGCTTAAACCTTATTATATATTAAAAGATTGAGCTTGGTAATTTATGATGAGTGTACAATGAGATTTGGCACTCAATAGACCTATAAATATCAATTTTATTAATTGATTAAAGAGAGATTTTAGTTGATTAATAGACTTCCTAAAGGATTTCTTTACATTAAGTTAAATTTTTAGGATATGTTTTGTAGATTGAGAGATTGCAAGAATATTTCTATTTTATTTAACTAGGTAAAATTATTTATTCCTTGAGATATGATTACTAAGGCAATAGGATATCTTGGGCCAAATGTAATTAAATCAATAAGCTAAGAGGAAAAAAAAATAGGGATAAAAGTAATTCCTAGTTTTTAATCTTGAATTACCTAAATTCCTAAACTTGTCCTTGAATTTAATAAGCTATTTACTTTAGATAATTTTTAGTTCTTGCTTTTTTTTCTTTTCCTTAAAAACAATATAACTTGAATCGTTGGGTGGCTAAACCTAACCCTTGTGGGACAATATTTTTTTGTTCTATAAGTTTATGTTCTGTTCACTTGCAGTATAGTGAAAAACGAGTTAGCGTTTGCATTAACAAATCAACATAAAGTACTAAATATGATCTAAATTTATCAAATGCATACACAACAGCCAACCTCTCTTTTCAGTGGTAGTATAATTCTTTTAGGCATAATTTAAGGTTCAATTTATATAATAAATGGGACGAAAGATCTTATCTATCCTTTGCCTAATTTCTGCACAAACTATATAATCACTTATATCACTCATTAACTCGAATAGAAGAGACTAGCCAAGAGATACAAGAATAGGTACACTATTGTGTTTTTCCCTTAAGAGCTACAAAGAGGGCATACAACTATTATCAAAATTGAAAACAATATCCTTAGTCAATAAATTAGTCAAGGGCTTAGTGATCTTAGAAACGTCCTTTATAAATCCCTTATAGAATCTAACTTAGCCCAAAAAGCTCTTAATCACTTTAACTAAGTTAGGTGGAGGAAGTTGAGCGATTACTTTTATTTTAATTAAATTTACTTCAATGCTCTTATTAGAGTTCTTATAACCTAAGACAATACACTCTTATACCATAAAATAACAATTTTCTCAATTCAAGATTAAATTGGTGTCTTCACACCTCATAAGCACTTCCTGTAAAATTTTTAAACATGCAACAAATGTCATGCCAAAGACAAAGAAATCATCTATGAAGACTTCAATGCAGATTTCTATCATGTCAAAAAGAACTCCATCATAGAGCATTAAAAAGTGTTTGGGGTATTACAAAAACTAAATACTATGCATCGATATGCAGAAATGTCATAGGGACAGGTAAAGGTAGTCTTTTCCTAATCTTTGGGGGCTACAAGAATTTACAAGTATCTTTAATACCTATCTAAAGCACAATGAAAGTTATGTCCTGTCAGTCTTTTTATCACTTAATCAATGAAGGGTAAAGGAAAATGGTCATTACGATGACATCATTTAACTTCCTATAATCAATAGACATTCACCATTCTATGACTTTCCTAGAGGCTACCAACTCATTTTATTCATTAGTCATGAGAGTAGTCCTTCCTTTCTTAGGCACCATTTGAATTGGATTAATCTATGTAGAATCAAAGATAAGAAAAATGATGCCTACATCTAGGAGATTAAATACTTCATTCTTAACCACTTCCTTCATATTTGTATTTAATCGATGTTGTTGTTGCACTAAAGACTTACTACCCTCTTCCATGAAAATCCTACGAGTGCAATTCAGGGACTTATCCTTTTAACGTTAGTTATGGTCCATCCAATCGCTCCCTTATGCTCTCTGAAAACTCTCAACAATTTATCCTCCATAATGTCTATCAATAAAGAAGAAATGATAATAATTAAGTATGATAAGGGCTTAGAAAGGCATATTTTAAATGTGAGCAAAGAGGATTCAGTTTAAAAGGTAGGGGTTTCTCTACAGATGGCTTGGGGAGGGGTTTAATTCAATTATCTAAAAATTCATAATTTCTGGATTGAATGCAATTTGATGTGTCCTCCTGAACTTCTAACTCTTCTAATACTTTATTAATCTCCTTCTCATCTAACTCTAAGGCCTAAGAATATGTAAATATTTTTTATAAATTTTTTAAACAAATAATAAGAAAAGGATCATTCTAAATGTGACTAACACCAACAAAATTGCTAGGGCCAAAAGTAACAGGATGCTTCATTGCTCCAAATACATCAAAAACAATTTCTTTATACTAAAGTCTAAGAATAAGCTTATCTTTATGAACATTAACCAGTGCCCTAGTCGTAGTCATGAATGGTATTCCTAATATGATAGGCACCTTAATATGCTCTTCCATATCCAACACTAAGAAATAATAGGAAAAATAAACATATCTACTTTATCTAGCACAACCTCAATGATCGCTTTAAGATAAGTAACATAACGATAGGTTAACTACAATGAGACTGTAGTAAATTTAATTTCTTCTAAGCATATCTTCTTCAAAATACATATGCACATCAAATTGACACTAGCTCTTAAGTCCATCAATATCTTATCTATCTATAAGTTACCAATGGTGAAACTACTATGATCCTTAATCTCTGGAGGTAACTTCTTAAGCAAGATTGCAAAATACTCCTCATTAAACTTAATAGTCCGATACTCCTCTAACTTCCTCTTCTTTGACAGAATCTCCTTTAAGATCTCTACATGAGAAGGCATCTAAGCAATTATCTCAGTAAATGAGATATTAATATGGAACTTCTTAAACACTTCTAAAAACTTCCCAAATTGCTTATTTAAATTGACATTCTTCAACCTTTGAGGGTGCGGAATCTTAAGCTTGTTAGTTGAACATTAGGATCAACAAATTACCTAAGTGATCTCTCATCCTTTTCCTACTCCCATCTCTTCCTTATTACTGTCCACCACTTTCTCTTCATTCTTTCTCTTTTACTTGCTTATACTTCTTCAAACCTAGACTCTCCACTTCATTACCACTCCTCAAGATAATGGCCTTAACATGTTATCTAAGATTAGCTTCAGTAGTACTAGGTAACTTACTGAATAACCTCTCCTGTAAGATCTGTGTTATTTAGCCAAACCGTGTCTCTAAATTCTTAATGGAATCCTTGTGGTTTTGCATCCTAGAATTATTAGTTTGTATGTATTTTAACACGATATACGTAAAATTATAGTCCTATTATGGTTGTGAATTGGCCCTAAAGTTAGGTGGTGAGGCTCTTTAAGGATTGGCTAATAGATGGTGATAGTTTTGATTATTGCTTCATGAAAAATTGAGATGGTTCCTCCAACTAAAATTGTAAGTATTGGAATAAGGTCTCCTCTTTACTTATTGAAATTGACATATTGGGCTTGGTCAGGCTCACGGGCAAAAGGACTTCCTACTTAATGATCTATGGATAAATGGATAGGGAGCTCCACTCACTATGCTATCAAGTTTCTCATTAAGTACTTCCATTTAGGCTGTTAAAGCTACTGTATCATTAATCGCACAAGTTTCATATGATTTCTTAGGGTGACACTCAAAATTTTACTAGAAACTGTGGATTGTCATTCCTCAATCAATTTGTATGCTTCATCCAAGGTCTTTCTCGTTAGCTTACCCCCTAGACAAGTTTCTATAGTGCTAAAAATAAAAAGTGTGACTCTAGTGTAAAAGTTGTTTACTTTTTTCCAAATACTAAACTCATGATTAGGACACTTAGAAAGTATCTTTATAAACCTCTTCCAAGCTTCATGTAGACTTTTATTCTTAAACTGCACAAATGAGGTAATATTGATATTCATTTTAGCTATCTTGGCTACTAAAAAGAATTCAGTTAAGAAAAGTTTAATAATTTGCTCTAAGAAGTGATGGAACCAAGTTGAAGATTAGATAGCTAGGCTCTAGCTTTATCTCTAAGAGAGGAAATATCATAAGCTTAATTGCATCATTTAAAGCCCAATTGCTTCTAAACAGATCATAAAAATTTACAAAATTCTCTAAATGGGCATTTAGGTCCTTTAAAGCTGAACCACCAAAAGGTAAAGCCTTAGCTATGAAAATGATCCCCTGATGGATCTCCAAGTTATTAGAACCCTGGGCCTAACTATACTACTCACAGCCCTACCTTTATTTCCCATAATTAAGTCCATCATAGTTGGTTCTCTACATTCTTCTTAAGATCTTGCAACTAAATGCTCTTGTTGTTTCATTTCTAATGGGTCAGTGTCTACTTAATCCTCACTAGATGTCTCTACTTCTACTAGATCAGATGTGATTGCTCAATATTCTTTCTTTTGCCTATGAATGATACGTTCAATCTGTGGATAAAACTCATGTTTCTCAAGCTTTTGACCTTGAGTATGCATGAAATACTAAGAAAGTAGTAAGATAAAATAAGAAACTAACTAAACAAAGTAAACAAAGCAAGAATCAAAACAAACTTCAGCATAAATATTAAAACCAATAATCAGTATAATCAATCTCTAAAGTAATTAATACCAATATATTCCTAATATCACTAGTTCTAGTCACCGACAACAATAAAAAAAACTTATTGTATGGTCTACTTTAACTAAATAAAATAAAATTCTTAATATAAACTCAAAACTCATCTCAAGATCAACCTTAAGGCAAGTAGACCTATTGATACGTAATATAGTGGATTCAAATTAGGTTAGATTTTCATTCCTATGGGGATTATACTATAAGTACTAGATCATTCAAATGACAATTATCTAGAGAATTTAGATTGATTGAATTATCAAATTAAAAACTACTAATTAAACTAAAACATTCGAACTAATTCAAAAGAGATCAAGAATGCAATTAAAGATTACTAAATTTAAATGAATAGCTAAAGTTCTAGTTTTTCAACGAACCAATTGAGTTATTAAAGGTTGTGATGCCTGATCTATAGTATCTTCACAACATCAAAATAATGTTATGGTTAAGAAAATGCATTTTTTTCTATTGGTCATATTCTGCAGTTTAGTCATTTAACAACCTTAGGCAATAAGCATAAAGATCAAGAAGTTTAGTCCAAAATTTTCTTATTCTGGGATTAATAGAATTTTGTCATTCATTAATTTAAACTATGTTTTTTATTGATCTTTCTAATAATTAAAGTAGATATATTGGATCGTTAATCATTTATGATTTCATTTTAAATGACCAACTTATAATAGAGGATTAAGCATTCAAATAAACAAATATTAACATCCAAACATACATAAGAACTTAATTAAACTATATACTAGCCTTACCTTAGTTAAAAAATCAATTTAGTCTCACATAGTAATCAAAGAACACAAGATATATAACTTAAATCACATGTCTTATGATTAGTGCAAATAAAAAGTGAAATAAAATGAATTCAAGAGTTTAGAAAGAACTAAATCACTTCTCTAGATAGCTTCTAACTCTGAATCACATGTCTCAACTTATGGAATCCTCAAAAACAACTTGAAACAAAATATTGAAACAAAAAATATATGAAAAATACCTAAACTAAGAAAAAATATGAAAATTGAAGAAAAGAAACAAATTTGAATGCTCAAAACTTATGCTCGAGATTCATAATGATGCTTTTATATGTCTCCTTTAAGGTTTGTGCAAGTTGACTGCAACTAGTTTGAAAAATTATCAAGAATCCAACTAGAAAAACATATATGCAGACATCAATAGCACTTGACATTGCACATCAACGACACCGTTAATGACTATATTAATCTTTTGTCTCCATGTTCTACCTTAACGGGGGTTTGTTAGAGAACGACGACATTGTATAACAATTCACATTGAGCTTCATTGTGACATCAACAAGGGTTTAAAGGGAAACATCAATGACGTTGTTGATCTCTTGAAAAATAATCTAAATTTGATATTTTTCACACAATTCATCATTTTCTGACATTGACTTATAAATTAAACAATAGTAAACATAGCTTGGACAATTTAACATTAAAATAGGAATAAAAATATATCAAATAACATTCAACGATACTATAAATTATACTCCTATCACTAAGAGACTCATTTTATATTCAAACAAGTTTTTTACATTTTAAAAATATAAATACTATATTAAATTGAACTATTATAAAATTCTTACATACTGAAGTGTAAATAAAATTGATTTTATAAATATGATTCAATTGACTAGGCATTCACTATTTTACTATTCCAAAATGATGCTCCAATCAAATTTTTAGAATAGTGATTAATTTATTATTAAGAGATTAATAAATTAATCGCCTTATTATATTGCATTATTTTTTCATGTACTGATTGTTAACATATATTCAAGATTAGGATAAGCTAAGAATTCATTTAATTTAACGTTTTATTTTTGTTTTTATGTGTTCGTGTTAATTTTTATATATTTTTAAATTTTAATTTTATTTTCAATTTTTGTATTGTATTAATATATAATTTTTTAATTTTTATAATAATTTTTAAAAATTTTTGTATTAAAAATATATAAAAATAAGAATTGAAACTAAATATCTCCTAATTTACCTAACGGGGCAGCTGATTTATCTTGAACGTCGATGAGCAACAGTGGTCAAAGACCAGTAATTAACAACTTTTATTTCAAGCCGTGGGTTCATAAAGGATATTTGACACAACAACGCAAGTGGCAAAGAACAAGCTGCCAATTTGAGAATATGAATTTAATTTAGAAAGGTTCTTTTCAAATTACAATTTTTTTCCACTCTGATGCCAATTGTCCAGGAGACTCCAAGCAAAATTGATCCACACCGTGGAACAAATTGGAAAGCTCTAGTGACACTCCAATCCATTTCCCATGTTCCACCTAAAAAACAAAGCAAGCAGGTTAGGTGGTTTCCGTTCTCTCATGAGCACCAGGCCATCATGAAATGATCAACAAGCATAACTCTTAATCAAAGAATGAAAGAGAGTGTGTGATCTTCACATTCATGATTGGTCTGGTGTTGTCCCTTGGCTGATGCGCCAACTGCTATTCCAAGGGTCTGAGTCACCATCTGAATCATTATCCTCTACTCTGGAAGAACCATGCTCCCCATCATGAGTCTCCCCCCAAAGTCGAGTAGATCTCCTCCTGAAACTAAGTCGCGCTCTGGCTCTTGACATGCCAGACCAGCTGCTAATTCTTGGACTAGATCCCGGGCGGAAAACTCTAATAAGAAAGAACACTGTAAGCCAACCACCATCATCAATGGGTAAAATGCTCTCGTCCCCCCTCTCCTCTCCAATCGAAGATTGGAGAGTGCTTAGCAAGTCCCCGAGGTCTGTCTGGCGCTCAAGCCGCCTCCAATTACGCTGCCTCTCTGGATCAGCCTCCGAAGGTCGAACAAAGGGATGCTCAATCCTTGCATGCTTCCTAAGGTCAGAATAGGTTCCACTAAAATCACAAGTCTCACAAGAACAGCTTCTTGGTTTTGCATTCATATAACATCGAGCAGCTTCCATGACAATCCATTCTTTTATATGTCCCCGGCAGAGAGGGCAAATTAACCTTGGTTGGTCCTTGTTCTCACAAGAGGTAGCTCCAGAATGGAATGTTCTGTCGTCAGTCTGTCCCACTTGCAAATCTGTAACTGCTGATTCAGAGTTCACAACAGTTGACAAGTTTGTAGTTGTGAAGATGTTTTCTCCTGGTAGTTGAGCCGCTGAGTTTTCAACACCTGACTTCCGGAACTGATCAAGACAATTTGAGTGGCGATAACTTGTATCACACATGTAAGGACGGCAACCTTTGTCATGGGAAGAGCAAATGAGGAGGACAGCATTGTGAGGATGTTCCATGCAGACAGGGCACCTAGCTTCTTCCCATTCCTTTATATTTTGCTCACATTCTAAAGGAAACCTGGGTGAAGATCTTCTTGAACGGCTAGAGCTGCATGTGTAAGGGGATGCTCTATTCCTATCAAAATATTTGGAACTATCTTTTCTATCCTTTGGCATGTTTCTACTGCAGAAGCCAAATCAACTAACAATCAAACTTAGATTCAGTACGAAATGTCTTGAAATTTTTTTGCGGGTTCAGCATAAATAAATTACCATGGTTATAGAGAAGAAATGATTAAAGGTAATCATTTTCAAGAAAATAAATATATTTTCTGATATACAGGTAATAAGTTTTAAGACAACAAGAATATTGTCTGATATACATTAAAGTTGATAATGATAACATAAAATTCCTTCAATCCACGACATAATCCTTTGGTTTTGGCCATCAATACAAAATGCAGCATCGATATGCTTATTCAACTCTAAGACTGCCAATTCCAATAAGCCTATGCAATGCTAAGGTATAAAGTTGCTGCGTATAAAATTGAGCACATAATCTCTTTCCAATTTAAGAATCCATCAGAATTTAAGGGGAATTCAAGATAACATCTCAATCGAGCTCAGTTTTCATATTCCATATGGTGCCCATCGCTTACAGTTTCATTACTGGTTGGATAGAAAAGAAATAATCTTAAATGACGTCGCAAAGCTCAAGACTTTTCCCTTACCCATTCCAAAAGAATTAAAAAGAAAAGGAAAACGTTAAAAACGCAAAAGCTTTGATTTTCAGTGTTCAAAAATAAAGCGACATATGTCAACAATTATAAACCGACCTAAAAGCATAGAAGGTCAAATATTAGAAAACCAAAATGAACACATAAACCCTAAATCGATCCAATTAAACGAACCAAAAAGAAAAGGAATAAGTAGATAGATCCCAGCAGAAACCAAAACATTAGCAGCGAGTCATTTTAGGGATTTTTACCTTCAGGAAAGGAATTGAAAAATCTGTCTTCGAAATTCACTTCACTTCCTACAATCACTATTTTCTAGAGCTCCAATTCTTTTCAAGTAAATTTTTTAGGAGAGAGAAGAGAGCTAGATTT
>JAOXYD010000008.1:19949086-19963260 GCA_028565735.1 Pinacopodium congolense | reverse complement strand
CAACCTTTTTCACTCAACTGATTAATTTTTCAAACGTTAATCACTCAATTGAAACTTTTAAAAGTTTGATCACTTAAGTGAAAAAATCCGAATAGCTTGATCACCTCCATGACTATTAACCCTTAAATTAATTACTATCAACTATTAATCTGCATTGTTTTATTGCAATTAGTGTTAACAAGTTAGTTTTTCATAATTGGTATCAATTATTGATGTAGGTTGATGATTTTATTAACAAGTGATGTCTTGTTTTGAAAAAAAAAAAAGGTTTTGTTAAGCGCAACAATAATAATTAGGATCAAGTTTTGTTTTTTAATAAATGGTATTATATTTTTTTTAACAATTAACATAGACATGCATCATTTTTCAACAAGGTTATAATTAAGTATGTGATTTTTGAGAAATTAAGTGCCTTTTAACAATAATTGGTATCATTCTTATGACGATTTGCTTGAAACGTTTTTAAATTTGTTTTAGTTAATTTTTGTCCCTCTTATTAGTATTTGTACCATGTTTTTATGATTGTATGTTTTATTAAGGGGAAGATGTGTTAAAAGAAATGTTTTTCTTCCTTAAGATAAGTTATGATGTGTTTTTGACCTGTTTTGAAAATTGATTTGAGATGTGTGTTTAGTATAAAGGGAGAAGAAGTGTGTATGCTGCTTAAATATTTCGTGTATACTGGTATCAAAGTACTATAATTTTTTTATATGACTTGTTTTATATTAGTATTCAATGTTCATACTTTTTTGTAATCAGGTGTGTCTTTTTAATGATTAGAAAAAAGGGAGAATGGTATATGTGATATTAGAAAGGATAGTATTGTGTTTGATATTTGCATATATAAGTGGATTGTTTTGATTATATCATTTGTTTGTCATGTGTCTCTAATATTATATAGTTTTGTCATCATAAAAAAAGGAGAAATTGTTAAACTAAGAGTTATTTTCACCTTTATTTTAATGATGACAAAATACTTTTTTAAGCAACAAGTCATGAAGTATTTGGTGAAGATTTGAAATACATATATGTTGAGCTTTGATGATAAAAAGCTTATATGGAGTTTGTGAAGTATGTTGGAGAATTATAAAGACCAAGTTAATAAGAAGAGAAGCATTAATGTTAATCGTGTAGATTGAGAATAGAAAATCAAGTTCAAGAATATAATTTGATAGGTTATTATGAGTGAAGTTGTATAAGTATTCTCTTAGTCTTATTATAGTGTTGAAAGGGCTTAATCATACATATTACATTCATATTTAGTATTTGTATATATGATGCATAATTAAAAAGTATTATATGTTTTTGTTGTATGTAAAAATCCTCTTGATATTTGGGTAAATTTATGTAAGGTATTGCATGATTATATGTGTTGAATGGATTGATTAAGTCAGGAATAAGTTTGGAAGGTTGACTCAAGAAAGGTTGGACAATCGAATGGTAAGGATCGGTTGATTGAATTATTGAAAGTTAAGGTCGGTCAACTGAATGATGTGATTAGTCGACCGAACAGGTAAATGGTGAAGGTTGGTCAACCAAATAGTTTTATTGGTCGACCGATATATGTTAAGTTGATCGAATGTAGTGTATCGGTCAACTAATCAATGTTAGGTCGACCAATAGTGTTGATTCGGTCGACTGAATGTGACGTATCTACAGTTGAACGTTAGGCAACGACTAGTTTAACAAAGGTAAAATTAATAAATGAATTATAATATTATGTAAACATTGGGCAATGGCTATGAAGCCTTAAGAAGAGTATAAATATGTATGTTTTGTGTTATTTATGTATTGAAGAAGTAGTGAAAGATATATACAAGTTATTTGAGCATGTTTGTGGTTTTATAGTATAGTATTATGGTGCATTTTATTCTTATACTTTATGAGCCCTTTATACACCTTAGTGAATAAAGAGTGACTATATTTTATAAGGTGTGTTTCTGAGAAGGTGGAAATTTTAAGGGAATTGTTAAGGATTATTCTTGAGTCTTAAAAAAGAAGAGTATTGTGAGGTTATCCTTTAGCCTTAGAAAATAAAGTGAAAGGTTATCCTTGAGCCTTGAAAAATGATTGTATTTTCTAACATTGTACTATTTTATTAAAATAATTTAATCGTCTTAACAGTAGTGTTAAGAACTAGATGTAGGGGCAAGTAAACTGCTCCAAACTAGTATAAATCGTTTGTGTTTTCTCTTCCATTTCTCTTTATAATTATGCATATATTTTATATTATTTATTTTATTGTTGTTATCTAATTTGATAAATTATAATTGCTGTTAAATAAATTAGTAAAATATTAAGTTGAATAATTTGAAAGAAATTTTATCACCTAATTCATACCCCACTTAGGATAATCAATAAAGGCTACGTTGAATCTCAAGATGAGGAAAGTTTGACTCAAGCCGAACAAAATGCCTTAAAGAGGTAAAGGAAAAAAGATCAAAGTGCACTCACTATCAATTATCAAGGATTGAATAAAGAAATTTTTGAGAAAATAGCTAATAAGACTACGTCAAAGAAGGCATGGGAAACTCTCTAAAATTCTGTAATGGGCGTTGACAAAGTGAAGAAGGTATGACTTCAAATTCTAAGCATTTAGTTTGAGACATTTTTAATAAAAGATAGAGAATATTTTTCAAAATATTTTACAAGAGTTCTAGGAATTGTGAATCAAATGAAGAGACTTAATAAGACCATGCAAGATGTTCAAATTGTAGAAAATATTCTACATTCTCTCAACTAAAAGTTTAATTATGTGGTGCTGGCTATTGAAGAGTCCAAAGACGTGAGTAATATGTCCATAGACGAGTTAAGTGAATCTTTATTAGCTCATGAAAAAAGGATGAATCACGACAAGAAGGAGATGTCAACAGAACAAGCTTTATTAGCAAAATTATCCCTAAAGTCTAAAAACAATCATATAAAGTAAAGTGAAAGTGGACATGGTCGTAGATGTGGATATAGATGTGGTTGTGGACAAAGTTATGGACATACATAGAGGTAAGGGAGAGGAAAAGGTGAACAAGAATCTTCTCATGACAATCAAACTCAAAATTTCTAAAAAAGAGAACGAGCAATTTTGGAAGAAATAATAGAAAGAAAAGTGACAAATCCCAAATTAAATATTATTCATATGATAAGCATGGTCATTATTCTTAGAATTGTTTTTTAAAAAATGTAGATAAAGTGAAATTTATAGAAGTCAATGAAGATGCAATGGAGGAAACTTTACTACTCATAGTAAAGGATGAATCAAAAGGTTAAAGGAGCACATGGCATCTTGATAATGCGGCTAACAATCATATGATAGGTGATAAAAGCAAATTTTTTGAATTAGATACTAAAGTGATAAGGATTTTATGTTTTAGTGATAATACAACAATAGAGATCGAAGGCAAAGGTGCAATTTTGTTGAAGAAAAATGTAGGGAACCATAAGCTTCTCTCTAATGTTTACTTTATTCCAAAACTGAAGAATAATATTTTAAGTATTGGTAAACTTTTGAAGAATGATTGTAATATTCATATGGAAGGTCATATTCTTTGGCTTAGAGATTGTGATACTAACCTTCTTGCCAAGGTGACTATGACTAACAACATATTATTTTTATTGAACTTGCATATTGTAGATGCTATGTGTTTGAAGATTGGTGTTAGTGATCCTTCGTGAATATGGCATATGAGGTATAGACATTTGAATTTTAATGTACTTAAAACTTTAGGAGAGAAGATGATGGTAAGAGGAATTTTAAGTATAGATTATCCTAACCAACTATGTGAGGCATGCTTACTTTGAAAACATTCGAGGAAAAGCTTTCTAAACGAATTAATCTCGAGAGCTACTAAACTACTATAACTTATTCATGTAGATATTTGTGGTCCTATCAATCATTTGTCTTTTGGTCAAAGCTATTATTTTATTCTCATCATTAATGATGATAGTAGAAAGACATGAGTAAAAATTTTGAAGTGCAAATTTGAATCATTTGATGTGTTTAAAAAGTTTAAAGCTTTAGTTGAAAAAGAAACTAATTTTTAGATTAAAGCATTAAGAACTGATAAAGGTAGATAATTTACTTCAAATGAGTTTAAGAGCTTTTGTGAGTTGCATATAATTCACCGTCCTCTTAAAGTACCTAGGTCTCCGCAACAAATAGAGTAGTAGAAAGAAAGAATTGAATAATCCTAAATATGACGAGAATAATATTGAAAAGAGATGATGTGTAAGGAGTTTTGGCCTGAAGCAGTTGTATGTGTGGTTTATTTCTCAAATCGTGGTCTTACAAAGAGTTTGAAAGATGTTAGTCCATAAGAACCATAGAGCGAAATAAAGCGTTCTATATTTCACCTAAAAGTGTTTGGATATATTGCATATATGCATGTTCCTGAACAAGAAAGTTCTAAACTTGACGATCAGAGTAAGAAAATTATTTTCATTGGTTATGACAAAAACTCAATTAGTTGTTCAATTCAAGAAAAGAAAATATTATTATTAGTATATATGTTAAATTGGATGAAAAATCATCTTGGAATTAGAGCTCTCAAATTGAGGGATCTTATGATTTTCCATATTTTGAAGATGACGAAGAAAATGAGGTTGTTCAAGAAATCGAAAATGATGTCTCTTCACCAACCTCACTAATCCCATCATCTCAAGCCTCATCATCCACATTTTCACCAATAATCATGGGACCTCAAGGATATCGAAGACTTGAAAATTTTTATGACAATACTAACTTATTTTGCTTAGTCGTAGATATTAAGCCTTTAAAATTTAAACATGTTAGCAGGAATAAAAAGTGGATCTATGTAAAAGATGAAGAAATTCAAGCCATCAAAAGAAATGAAACATGAGAAGTTATTTCTCTTTTGTGAGGTCATCAAGAAAGTGGAGTTAAATAAGTGTACAAGATCAAGAAGAATGTTAAAGGTGAAGTGGAGAGATACAAAGTAAGGCTTGTTATCAAACGATATAAGCAAAAGTAAGGCATTGATTATGAAGAGGTATTTACCCATGTTGCTCACTTGGAAACAATTCGTTTATTACTGTGTGTTGCTACTCAAAATTATTGATAGATTCATCAATTAGATGTCAAGCCTGCTTTCCTCAGTGGGTATTTAGATGAAGAAGTCTACATTGACGAATCGATAGGATATGTAGTTGAAGGCTGAGAAGATAAAGTTTTAAAGTTAAAGAAGGCGTTGTATGGACTTAAACAAGTACAAGAGCTTAGAATAGCCGAATTGACAATCATTTTCAAGAAAATGGCTTTACGAGATGCTTACATGAATATACTCTTTATACTAAAAAGGATAAAGATGATTTATTATTTATTTGGATCTATATGGATTATTTGATCTTCACAGACAACAATCCAAAGATGTTTGAGGAGTTCAAAGATTCCATAACCTAAGAGTTTGAGATGAGTGATATGGGGTTAATGTCTTGATACTTAGGAATCGAAGTAAAGCAAATGGAGAATTAAATTTTTATCATTTAAGAAGGTTATGTAATTGAGGCACTTGAAAATTTTAAGATGTTAGATAGTAAATCGGTTAATACTCCTTTGGAATGTGGAATTAAGCTAACTAAGTTTAATAGGTAAGAGGGTGTATATCGAAATTTATTCAAAAGCCTTTTAGGAAGTTTGAGATACTTGACTTGTACAAGACCAGATATTTTATTTATAATTGGACTTGTTAGTTGATTTATGGAGATACTTCCTGAAGTTCACTTGAAGGCTGCCAAGAAAATGCTTTTATATCTCAAAGGTACAATAAATTATGGTATATTTTATTCATTTTCTCAAACTTTAATTTAATAGGTTTTTATAATAGTGATTTTTCTAGAGATTTTGATGATATAAAAAGTATGAGGAGTTTTATTTTCTTTTTGGGACATAATGCAATCTTTTGTTATTCAAAGAAATAACATATAGTCACGCTCTCTACATATGAATCGAAGTATGTAACGGCAACTTCTTCTGCTTGTCATGCTATTTAGTTGAGAATGTTATTAAAGGAACTTCATTTAGAGCAAATTGAATTAACAAAGATCATGATTAATAATAAATTCCCTCAAGCTTTAGCAAAGAATTCAGTGTTCTATGATAGGGCAAGTATATCAACACAAGGTTTCATTTTATTTGAGAATGCATTGCCAAGAAGGAGATTAATTTGGAGTTTTTGAAATCCCTTGATCAAGTTGCTGACATTTTTATGAAGCATCTCAAATGTGATGTTTTCCAAAAATTAAGGATGATATTTGGAGTTATACAAAAGTCAAATTTAAAGGGGGGTGTTAGAAATAACCATGACTTTTAGAATTCTGCAGCAAATTTAATAGAGTATTCGAATAGTCAAAACTCAACCAATTAAGGTGATTTATGATTTATTTTAAAGCTCTATGTGTCTAGATTCATATGAATTAAACTTAACGTCATTTGGAGTTATCTAAAGAGAATTATGATGGAATAAAGACATATTTGTTAGTTTTTGGATGTTATGAAAATTTATGTGTGTCATTGAAAGATTTTCCCTCTTTGTATTTTAACATTAAGTAATTTTAAAGATAACTACTCTAGAATTCTCCATTTGATACTATAAATAGCCATGTAATATTTCATTTTATCCAAGTGAGTTAAGAATAAGAATTTTATTACAAGATTCTTCTTCTTCCATTATTTGTGTGAGTGAGAGTTATTCCTTATATGCAAGTGTACAAATTTTTTATTTTTTTTATTTTTTTTCAACATTGACTAAATCTGATAGTACCTTTGCCCTTCTAATCGTGGCCTGAGTCCTCAGGATTAACTATATTACCATTGCAATACATTTTGGGATTTTGGGATTTTAGGATTAATAGATTTGATTTATGTTTTGTTTTGTTTCTTTTTTACTTTTAAACCTATCTAGATATTGTTTAATTGGTTTCTTTTTATTGTTAATGTTTTTCAATTAGTTGTATGGCCTAATCAGTTAATGCTTTTGATATTTCATCAGTTATCTCTCTTCACCAAACATTATTTAAGGAAGTTTCATTGTTCTTTTTCCCTTCCATTTGTTTATCATTTTTTGGTCATACATTTTACATAATTTATGTCTGAAATATAGGAGAAATATGGTTTATAAGATTCCTTACATATATGATAATTGTGAGTTTTTGATAGTAATTGATTTAAATACCCCATTTTAGAAATTATTCTAACAATTTCTTGATTGTTATTTAATATACTTTAATGTATTTGATGTGATTAGCATGATTACTATTGAATAACTCTTCATTAGATATAATTTTTCTTAATTATAAGTGTGTGAATTGCATGTGTTGAGTTGATTCTTGTATATAGTATTAAATTTTTTAAAAGACCTTATATGGATTTTTATGCAACTTTGGACTAAAGTCTTCAATTTAAAAATAATTTTTACAAAAAATTAGGAAATTTTAAGAATTTTTTAAATTGATGAAGTTAAGAGGAAAATATAAATGAATTAATTATTATAAAAGATAAAATAGAGTATAAAATGCACTTACTAAGCTATTATAAAATGTAAAATAGGGTATAAAATGTGCTTACAAAGACAATATAGAATATAAAATGCACATGTCAATTAATCGTGGAGCTGAGTTCACATAATTATCAGTGTAAAGTTAAATAGAAACTTAATGTTGTATACTAAGAGTTGATTTGTCATGTTATATGACTATGTGTGATAAATTATAGTTAAGATTGAATTAGGAGATATTGATTATTGTTAATTGCATTGACTTGTGTTAAAGTACTTAAATAACTTTTTACTTCTATTAGAATACTTTATGAATGAATGTCTGGACTAACTATTTGAAGACAACCAATTGTTTAAGTATAAGAACTTTTGATAATGGTAAATTAGATAGTTTATTAATATATTCTTTGTTACTTTTTCCAATTGTTCAAGATATTATTAGTTTTCTAATTATTTTTTAAAAATTTGTAGGTATGTCTTGGATTTTGGATTCAAAGTGTTAAAAGACGCAAATTTTATGTATAGAGGACAAAAGTAAAACTTTGGACCACAATAGCGTCATATTGCTCCAAACTAAATCATCGTTGTGGTGGGCAGGAAATCTCAAAAGACAAACAGTGAGTATAATTAACACCGTTCTTTAAACTCTAGTAACCGTTATAGTATATAGGAGAAGTGAAATATCTTTGGGAGGTCCCTTTGGACGTATATTTCTTTAGTGCTACAGATACGCAGATAAGAAGAGAAGATATCAATTGGGTTGTGTTTTAATATATCTAGGAGATTAAATTTTGTGAGAAAAAGTCAAAAATTTTGGAGATTGTCAACAATTTTGGAGATTAAGAGGATATTGTTAATAAATTTTCTTAATTCTTTATTTCTTAAGTTTTTTTTTGTTATATTCACCTCTTACGAATTAAATATGTTTCTTATCTAGATATAAAGAAATTAAAGATTTAATTGTATAGAAATAACTTTAACTTTTAATTCAAAATATTTATTTTTAATAAATTATCTATGATTGTTATGCATAAGTAAATTTTACTGTTAAAAATATATTTAATATTAGAAAATTTAAGAGGATTTTAATCTAAATCTAAATAACTGTACTCAATTGAATTCTTTTTCTTTTGAATATAATTTTAATTGATCTCTTTTTTTAATTTGTTTAGTGAATTAGTTTCGATTTTAATATTTAAATTTTATAATCAATTGTTTATTAAGTTAAAGATAATTGAAGGTTTAGACTCATATTCAATAAAATTCTTCTAGAAATGATATTAATCTCATTTAAATAATAAATAAATAATAGGTTTGCTCGTACCATTATTAGACGTCTGATGTCATTGAAGCTACTTTCTACGTCCCACCTTAACAAGTTCACTAGTGTTCAGCAAGAGGAAGTGCAATTATTGCTAAAGCAACTTTTCGAGGAGTCCGGAGATAACGAGATAAGAGCAAAGCTTTCTATCTTTTATTTTTCAACGTTGCTTTCAACTTCATGGCGTGAATGCCCACACGGAACTGCGATTATGGCAAGGGTTTGTTGGAAAAAAAAGCAAAAGAGTACAGGGTAATATGAGTTTGTGGAAATCCAAGGAAATACAAATCTCTTAACTACTTTTCTCCACTCTTGCAGTGGATTGTGTTATTCCCTATACAGCACTTAAAAGGGAAATTAATTAAATGTTTTTAAAATTTTAAAAGTTTTTCTAAATTTTTTAGACCTAATTAAAATTTCCTCTTAATCTAATTTGTAGATGTTAAATATCCTAATTAATTAATGTAATAAAATTAAATAAACTAAAATGTATGTGAAATTATAAATAATTTAATAAACAATTGAAATGTGAAATTTCAAATAATTTAAGAAACAATAATAATATGATAGAAATAAAATAACTTGAAAAATTAAAAGAGTAGGATAAGAGAAAAACAAACTAAGTTTATAGTAATTTGGTATCAATTCTACACCTACATCCATATTCCAACTTTTCATTGAGAATTTCTTTATCAACAAAAGCTTAAAAGTCATTTTCCTTTTTTCACAAGTGTTAAAAGTAATTCGTACAATCACTTTTTTTTTAAATAGGCTTAAAAATAACTTTAA
This sequence comes from Pinacopodium congolense, assembly GCA_028565735.1. Taxonomy (NCBI): domain Eukaryota; kingdom Viridiplantae; phylum Streptophyta; class Magnoliopsida; order Malpighiales; family Erythroxylaceae; genus Pinacopodium; species Pinacopodium congolense. The sequence continues at coordinate 19,953,645 of JAOXYD010000008.1, read as the reverse complement.
CCTTTCATAATTTCACAATATCACAATCCTTTAAATTCACTTAAAAAAATGTCATTCTTGACTAACTCAAATGTTTAGAGGGACCTCATTAATAAACTTAAGAATGAATGCACAAATAAGCTTCACAACTTATAACCAAACCAAGTAAAACACTTTACAATATTCAAAGCACTTTATCACTTATATATGTGTTTCTACACTCATTTGATGTATAAACAACATCACAATACATCTGTTTATAAGTGAAATTCACCAACTAACCTTTATGATAATTATTACATATTATTCATCTATTATTTTATTTTATCACTTAAAACTAGTCGTTTTTACCCTTTATACGCTACCATTAGTCAACCAATCTAGATCCATCAATCTACTAGTTATTGGTTGATTGATGTTCTCAATTAGTTGACTAACCATGCCATTTTTCAAGCATATCAGTCAATTAATGTCATACCTTGGTCGATCAGTCAATTTTTTCACTCAATTTTCATATACAAACTCATCTAACTCACCCTAAAATAAATTCTAACACTTTTGAACACTTTCTAACACATCTTAACACATTTTCAAATGCTTTTTTATACAACATTTAACCACTTTAACACATTAACCTAACTTAAACTCTTTTTTTCTTAATCCTTAACACATTCATACAATCTAACTTCAAAGCCCATCATAACATTTTCCAACCACTTTGTTTACATATACTTTAACACACACATATCAAACTAATTTATCAAATATATTTTACTTTATCAAAAGGATTTTTAAAAAATATCCAACGATTTCATTTTATTACAGTTTTTATATGCAAATTCACTAACTGTAAAAGAAAAAATACATAAAGTGAGCCATTTAACACTATAGGAAGATCAAGATAGGGTTGCATCAAAACTTAAAATAAAAGACCTATTAATATTCTATCTTGATCTTCATCTTAAACCTTTTTCCTTTGATCTTCATAAGCCTTATTTTATACTTGAAGGCTTCAAAATGCATCTTCACAACCCTTTGATTATCAAACCCACATTTCATCTTCAATCCCATATTTTCTATATATTAAACATAATAAACACATTAGGGGCAACATTTTATCATCATTAAAACATAGGTGAAATTACCTTTAGTTCAACAATCTCCCCCTTTTTTAATGATGACAAAACCATGTGACATTAGGAAAAACTTAACGAACAAAACATATATAAATCAAATCATTTACTCCCTCTTAAACTAACATCATATACGTTCTCCCACCTTTTTTTAATCATCCAAAAGTTCAATTGCTCAAAAAAATATCGCTTCAATACCAATCATCATATCTTAATGCCACTTATAGATTTTCTTGGCTTTTCTTCCCCTTTATATCACATTATCAAAGATCATAATTTAAATACTCAAAATGCTTATCCCAAAACCTTAATCATAAACATCATCAAATTTCAATACCAATTACAAGACATCAATATCACCAAAAGCTCAAACTTATTACCACATATACAAAACTCATTTTAGAACCACAATATAAAAAAATATTGAATTTGTTCTAGTATCACTTATTAGTTATTCAAAAGCACTAATCTTTTATACAATACCAAAAGTAATAAGACAACCATATTTTAAATACACTTATCACATCAATACCACAATTACATATTTAAACTAATATAAACCTAATATTATCAAAATTTGCTTACTCCCCTAGATTAATAATAATTTAGCAATAATTTCAACAAACTCAAATTTAAGTTAATAAACTTAAATTTTACAAACTCAAATATCATAAACTCAAATATTATAAACTCAAATATTGTAAACTCCCTCTAAATTCACGTGATATCACTTTCTAAAAACTCAAACTCACATATTAAGGGATAAAAAATGTGAAAGGGATCATAAGCTCTAATATGCATCAAAACCATAATTCATAATTATAAACATTACTTCCCCTTTATAAGGCACTTTAGTATTATATACTATTTTCTCCATTTTAAAATATATATATATGCAAATTTACAAGCACTAAAAAGGAATAATAATAATCAAAAGGGAGATCTAAATATCACATTTATAATTCAAACTTCAACATTAAAAAAGTCATCAACATCCAAATATTCCAAAAAATACTTCAAGTTCCATTTTTCTTCTAATCATGACAAATGTAGGATCAATATTCATAACATTATTATCAAATCCAACTAGACTTCATGACTTATAATTATTTAAACCTTTTCAATCATTAAATTTCACTCAATACAATCATTCAAAGTATCAAAAATCAATTAATTTCATTTCACATGCCAAGAACATAGCATGTTTAAAGTAAGGGTGTACTTCTTTTTCATATATCATCAATTTCTTTTTAATTTCTTCTCTTCATTGTTTCAACAATGTGTCTTAATGATTTTTTTAACTCTTGAAAGATATCCTTAAAGTACTTTGATTTACAAAACAAAAATTTAACAAATTCTTAGTACCCATACTAATTTGGGTTTCTAGAAGTTAGTAGCTTTTCTACTATTCAAGCCTTTGGGCACATTATACCAATTTTCTTAACTTGTCATACAAAAAATGTTCGATATGCCCAAAAGGCTTACAAAAATTACAAATCATACGAGTATAATAGGAATGAAAATATGTCCTTAATATGTTATAATTACGTTCATTTCGAGGTCTCCTTTCGCAATAAGTCATCTGTTGATGATCATAAGGCGTAGAATATGAATGAAACATGTTTCTAGGTTCATGTGCATATGCTAAGTCACTTTTCCTCACTTTAGAAATAAATGCATCATATTGTGTTTTTGTATACATACAGAAACTACACCTATTCTTGTTTGCATGTATTTCCTTCTTATTTATTGATCTTGATGCATACGTGAATGTATGATATTGTCTCACAGGTTAAGATTTAGAAGTTAATACATCGTTTTCTATGAATAGCCTAGGTATTTATTTTTAGTCTAAATTCTTTCCTTAAATAAATATGGTCTTACTAGTTGATGGACTATTTTCATGAATATATCATAAACCATACTTATCATTCAATGCATTTTGTGATTTAAGTATGTATTCTAATTTTTATTATCTTTGGTAAACTTAGACAAAGAATTCCTACAAGTTTCCAATTCCTTTTTTTAGTGATGCATTCTCTTTTCTTAATTTTTTTCTCATCAATATCCATATTTTTAATTCTACTTGTTTCTTTAAGGATGCATTTTCCTTTATCAATTTTTGCATATTACTATTATTTATATTCTTTGATTTTATGATGTCATGTAGTTCATTTTTCAATTTTCAATTTTTTAGTTTACATGCATCTAGAAGTTTTATTGTTTCCTTATGCCTAGAAGAACTCTTTTTCTTTTTCTTAATCATTACTTCTAAGCATTTAACTAATTTATTATAGGTTAACTCAACAACGCAATCATCATCATTATAATTATTGTAATTTCAACATATAGGCAACTCATCATTATCTATATAAGAATTTAAATCAAATCCTATCTCATCATTTATAAAGCATATTTGAGCCATTTCTTCATGTTCGCTCTCCTCTTCTTCAACTTGATAGGCATACTTTAATGCAAACTATATTTTATAAGTAGATTCATAACTAGAAACTTTATTAAGCTCCTCCCTAGTCAATGCATAACATAGAATTTATACAACTTTATTGTTAAAACTCTCATCTCTTTCATCCCACTCATTATCACCCTTAGGTACTATTTTTTCTACACTATATACAAGTATATTTTTTATTGGAGTGTGAGGTCCATTTTTTACTACTTTCTAAAAATAGACTTCTATAGTCAAAATAAAATTTTTCATCCTAATTTTCCAATTTTTATAATTATTTCCATAAAAATAAAGGGGTCTTCTTAAACCATCTAAATGTATTATGATGAACTTAACCTTATTATTTTGTTAGAAACATTCTTATACAAGTCTTTACTCTAATACCAATTATTAGTTCTTATATGATAGATAAGAAAAGGTGAATTATGTAACTCTAAATTTTTTAAAAGTCTTTTTAAGTCTTCTACACCTAACTAAAATTACCTCTTAATCTAATTCACGGAAGCTAAACAACCTAATTAATTAATATAAAAAATATCTTAAACCAAAATGCATTTAAAAAATATATGTGAAAATAAAAAAATTTAATAAACAATTGAAATATGAAAGTTTAAATAATTTCATGAACAAGAAAAATATAATAGAAATAAAATAAGCTAAAAAATTAAAAGAGTAGGGTAAGGAGGTACAAACCAAATTTATAATGGTTTTATATCAATTCCACATTTAATAACTCCATGATGGAAATTTCATTATTAATAAAGGCTTTACAAGTCACTTTCCTTTTTCCCAATGTTTAAGATACCCTTTACAATCACTTTGTTTTTCAATAAGCTCAAGAATGACCTTGTACACTTCTATAATTTAATAATATCACAATCTCACAAATACGCTTAAAAGATATCACTCTTAACTAATCTAATTATTTAAAGGGCTCACTAATAAACTTAAGAATGAATGCACAAACAAGCCTCACGACT
>JAOXYD010000008.1:19930066-19948986 GCA_028565735.1 Pinacopodium congolense | reverse complement strand
GGTGCTGATGGTTGTGAGGTTGTGGTCCTTGCAATTCTTCTTTTTCGCCTATGAGGGCGACTCTTGGTTTAATGAATTATCAACCAAAACGACGTCGTTTCATTTATTTTCAGACCTCCACCTCTTACAAATTTCTTAATTCAGTTCTTCACCTTTAATATTTCCTATTTGAGTACTCCATTTTTATGATTATACCTAAACCAGTCATTTCGTCAGTTTAAATTAACAGAAGACTGATATGAAAAAAAAACTTTATTTGTTGGGCGACATCACAAATTCTTCTCCCTAAAATAACTTTATTTATTGGGCTATATTAAATTCGTTTTATTTATGGGGAGAAGAAAACCAGGGGTTTTGCTGTGAAAATTTTAAGTAAAATGACGTTGTTTTGGTTGATAATTCATTAAACTAAAATGACATTATTTTGATTGTGATGATGTGACCTAATAAATGAAGTTTTTTTTTTTCTAGATTAGCCTTCCGTCAATTTAAATTGACGGAAGTACTGGTTTAGGTATAATCGTAAAAGTGAAGTACTCAAATATGAAATATTAAATGTGAAAAACTGAATTAGGAAATTTGTTAGAGGTAGATGACTGAAAATAAATAAAACGACGTCGTTTTGGTTGATAATTCATTAAACCAAGACGATGTCATTTTGGTTATCAACCTTCCATCAATTTTAACTAATGGAAGGATTGATATAGGAATAATCGTAAAAGTGGAATACTCAAATAGAAAAAAATTAAAGGTAGAGGATTGAATTAGGAAATTAATTAAAGGTGGAGGACTGAAAATATGCTTGTCCCTATAATATTAATAATAAATAAAATATTTAGTACATAAATAAAATATTAATAATTATCATATATTTATCAATAATAATTATTATTAATAAAAATATAATATAATTGTTAAAAATTTTATTTATATAAATTTAAATATTTAGTATAATAATATAAATAATATTAAAATGCATTAAATTTTTATATTAATAATTTATTAAAATAAAAATAATACACCCAATAATAAAATAAAAATAATAATTAAAAATCAGAAAGAAAAAAAATTAAAATTAAAATTAAAACTGAAACTGAAAATTAACCAAATGGCCAAGATTACTAGAGACTTGATCCTATAGTAAGCGAACCCGATTTCTCATACCGAAATTCATATTAGACTCATCATCTTATCCCTAAGATTAGCCCTTCTTAGAGCGCTTGCTTTAATAGTGAATTAATTGGCATTTAGCAGGGAATAATAAACGAACGGGTAGGTTTTTGAACATTGAAATCGTATATATTCAAAGTGCACATACGGGAACTGAAACAAAAATAAATGGCAAACCTTTCAGGTTGAAGCTGCCCATGATGATCTGTCTCGAACAATCACTGCTCAGTATTCACTAAACTTAAAGAACCTGTAAGAATATAAAATGGACTAGCTGTCATTCTTCCATTACATGCATCCATATCGCCTACGAATTTGGTCCAGTTTCACTGAAATTTATGCTTTGAACGTTTCTGAAACAACCCATTGGCCATTGGTTTTGATACATAATGTTCTCGGGTTGTCAGATTGGCCATATTTTGCCCCGTGTATCCTGCAGTTCTTGATACTGAAGCATGCATTCTATTCATTATATGTCGTATTCTTTGTGGGTTCTCCTTTTAGATTCTTCTCGCATTTTTTGTGGATATTTCTTAATTTTTAGTTAGAATATCAAACGGGTTCCCCTTTCTTTCTTACATTTAGTTCTGTTATACAAGTTTACTTAGATGTACCTCTTTGCCAACAAGTTTAGTCATTTTGCACATTATTGGATATGCCATGGCTGCTTGTACAATAATTAATGTATCAGCGACAATATATTATTTACATGAACATCACTGGGAACAAGAATTCAAGTATGTGAAAATTGCAAAATTCATAAGTATGCAGAGTCTGAAATATTCCTGGAATAGGGGTTAATCCTTTTGCTTGATCCTTAGGAAAAACTGAATTCATGTTAACAAATATATTTGAATCATAAAAGAAATTGTCAGATTGATCCAAGATTAAGATAACAAGATGATTTATGCGTAAGTGTTAAACGAGATTTTTAAAAAATAAAGCGAAAATTTCTTATATTAGCTTCTAGTACATATAGTAACACATATTTTTTCGAACTCTTCAAACAATTTAAAAAATAAATAATCCTATTACTAATAACAATCATCAAATCTTAATTTGTTCTAATTATATCCTGCCTAGTTAAGAATAAATTTATACATACATTTACAAGTAGACAAAAATTGATAATGTCTATTCACTTATTATAAGGTATATATATATACACCACCGTATTAAATCTTTGTAATGTTGGGTTTCCAATATCTCCTTATCGGATTTCTAGCAGATCAATACTGTACCTAATAAATATGTTATTATGTTAATTAATAGTTTTATTATTATTAAATAAAATAACATAGATCTAAATATTATAGTTAAGCTCAACAAAAATAACTTCAATAAAAGTGAAAGATGTTATCGTAAGAGGAGTAAATAAATCTCAACTAATGGTAAAATATATGAAGTTAAAATTTTATAACCATTTCCTACAGCCTACTAGTGATCCTTAGCTGAAAAACACATATTTAACAGAAAAAGAAATAAAACACAAGAAATATTTCATATACTATACCCATTATTTATTGTTATTCAAATTTTGTTTAATGTTGAGAGACTTGTTCTTTTTTATCACTAACTTCATCTATTAGACTTATAATATTCACATAAATCGAGATTATCTCAACCAATGTACCAAACTTTTAAACTTTATTGTAAATATTTTTCAGAATTTAAAATTTAAAATTTTTTAGAGTTTTATAAATCTCTATAAACATTAACTAGTGTTTTTCAAATATGTTATAAACATTATTCTAAATATTTGTATTTTATTTGTTTTTATGTTAAATGTTTTTAAAATATCTTATTTGAGCTATCACTTGCCGCCAAATAAAAAAAATGCTGAAGAAAAAGAATACAATTTCTATTAAGTGCAATATTCTTAAAAAATATATATGAAAAACTGTAAAAATAACATATTAATTAAGAACTAAATATAATAAATACTAAAAGATATGGGTTTAAATTGTCTTCTAGATATTATGAATATTGTGATTGTTGTTATTATTATTGGAAGAGTAGAACTCTATCTAAGTCAAACTGCCACAATTTCGCATTACCCCAAAACCATGTCTACAAATTTTCTTCTTAAACCTGACAAAAAACATATTTAACAAGGGCTTAATTACTTCAAGTTGAAGCAGACAGAATTTCTGTGTGCTAGTGTGTCCATAATAAAAGGTTTGGTGGATCCTTTCAGGGATATGAAATGGGAGGGGGAGAGGGATGTATGGGGCAAGTTATGGGGCATTGAGTTTTTCTATATACTTGCCACTCAACACTAGTGCAATTCTTGCTCAGTCTGCTGCCTGAAATTGCAACCAAAAGCGAAAATGATAAGATCATGCAGAATAAAAGTGCAGCAGCAACAAAAAATATAATAAGATAATAATATTTTCTTATCATTTTCCATCAAATCAAAAACACAAATCTGATACTTCAGTCTTTCCTTACATATATATAGTCCAAACATCAGTCAAAAAAGATTTGGTTGATTTGTTTTGGACTACCCCTTTTCCCAACAAGATCAACCCTTTCAGTTTTCTTCATCACTTCGTGTTCTTGTCTTTTCAATTTCTTGTTTCTTGTTCAGATTTCCCCCTACATTAATGTTTATGTCTTCAGGACACCCAACACCTTGTAGTTTTTTCTTTTTTATTCCAAAGATATGACTTAGGTCATGATGGAAGAAAGCTAAAATGCATCGGAAATTCCAAGGATTAAAAATAATCATCCGATATATCCTTTTTAAAGTTCGAAGTTATTCTCTGTAAAACTAGCTATTAAGTCGAGTATATATTTTTCTTGAAACAAATTAGATCCTTATATCATGAAGGGTATGTCTCATGGGAGTCGCTTGGGATTGGTGAATGACTGTAAGGCTTTGTTTAATAGTTTGAACTTTAATATAAATAAATTTGGTGTACTAATTAACTTTTGTCTGTTAATTATTTGAATTTTGGTAATATTATATATTAATTTAATATATTTAAGTCCTATCTTTAATAATATCCGTCTATCTTTTAAAGAGTTATGCGAGTATTACAGGAAAATGAGGAGACGTGTGTGTTAAATAAATGAATAGTTGCTTGCCAACTACGTAATCTTTGCTTCACCGATGCAATAATTTCCTGAAAACTAATTTGATCCCAGTCCATAACTCTAGATTACCTTTTTGTAAGCGCTAAGAGCATGAAAAGGAGCTACTCAGCGTTTACTCAACTGACACGCTCTAGCAAAGATGGTTTCAGTAAGCCCCCATGACTGTGGACCATTTACGCATCTGGGTGCCCATTTCGTTTCTTATCAAATGGTTGAGATATTTTCTGTCAGTTTCTACAACAAATATAGTGTGTAACTCATAAAACTTTACCAGAGAATAATAGTTAACTAATACTAGATTTAATATGTAAGAAAGGATTTTTATTCTTCAGGAATTTGTCAAGATTTTTTATAATGAATTTAGCTAGCTACATTATAATTGCCATTATTTGCAGCTCTGAAATTCAGCGTAGCAATCATCTAAGTTGGTGCTCATCATTTCTACGTCCTGGTATTGTTCTATAAGAATTGATTAGAGCCCATAATATTGTACAATCACAATAAAGTAGTGTTATAATTGTTTGCGCAAGCAAATGGCAAATGATAATCCACAAAGACCAATGATGTATTTTTTCCACAGACAAAAACTGGCGAGAACGTTGATTTGCTTAGGAATTTAAACTTTTTTTTAATTATGATTATTTGAATCCTCTCTGTTAATTCCCTGGCAACACACTCTCAAATCAAATAACAAAGTGTAAGTCTCTAGTTGTAGGGAGTTCGGTCAGGGGTGAGGAAGGCTTCCTCCGCGTAAATTAAAACTAAAACTATAAAGAAAGCGTGAGCAGCAAGGTTTTTGAGACGACAGATCGATAGAAAAAACGAAACTCACGTGATTCCAGTGAGCAAATCAAACTTTATTAATTGAAGTGAACTGATTTAGGATTAGGCACGCATTCTTCTACGTTGTTTTGTAAGCGTTATAAAAAAATAAGTAAAGAATCAAATAAACGCCTTTAATTTAATGAAAATATAATTTAATATTTTAAGGACAATAAATATATAATACAAATTAAATTGAATTGTGTAGCACCTACTTAAACATAGTATTAATTAAGCATACACATTATACAATGATAATTAAATTTAAATGACATATTATATAAAAATATTGTATGTCTCAAAAAAATAAAAATAATGTTATTTTACTCAGGTCTAAAAGTTGTGTTAATCAATTTTGCAATGTTAGTTTTAAGAATTGAAATAACGATTTGCTTAATAATAAAACTTTAAATACTTTGATTTTAATTAAATTTTGACATTCAATTGAAAGAAAGTTCAAAATTCAAAAGGCAATGTATAAAGATTTATGCCAAAACAATCCTTCTGTCTATAAAATATTGTTAGGCGACAAATTAAGGATGCTTAGTTGAATTGTGAATTGTGATTTTGTGTTGTAGTTGTTGTATTTTTGTATTGGTAATTTTATTTTCTTTATTGATTTCTGTGCTGTATTAGTGTGTTTTTTTTATCAATTTTACAAAAAACAAAAATAAAAAATGAAAGCCAAAGTAAACTAAACTCCCAACCTCAACCCTGCCCCTCACCCATTTGTTTCTTAGGGGCCTTATTTTATCTTTCTAAAATATAATTTATACATTCAAATGAAATTAGATCACCTTCAACTTAATCGAAATGGGCATTCAATGTGTTTATATATGTAATACAACTTAAATTCAATTCATGTTGGATTTTATGTATATGACTACCTATTAATATTTTAAATTTTTTGTAAAAAAAAAGTTATTAATTTCATGTAACTAGATTATTTAAAGTTTTAAAATGTTAAAAGTTTCCTTCTAGTATAGTCAAATTTCTCATATTAGGTAGCAAATCCAAAGCCCCCTATGCAGGTCCTGGTTACTATGCCCAAGGGTGGTCCTGGTTACGGTAAAGATCACTGACGTCCTTGTTTGAATGTTAAATTTTATTAATGGTGATCGCATATATCTATCTTAAAGTCTTTAATTTGCGCCTTTCGTATTGTGATATAATCAATGTTGAGGTGTTGTGTATAATGAATGTAAGGCACGGGTGCTTCGTGTAACCTTTTCCTTTCGAGCTCTATGCCGCTACAATGCCTAGAGTTATTGAATTCCACTAAAATCATTCCTTTCATGGCAAGTATTTCCATCCTCCATCCACATGTGAAGGCATGTACCAGGACTCCTATCAAAAATAGTACTGTTAAAGCATCTGATTGCATTAATGCATCCAAAGGCTTTTTTCTTTTAAGATTACACTCTATATGAAATATATTGATCTTTTTAATTATTATTACCTTTAACCTAGTTCCCTAATATATTGAAGTTTTACTTAAATTCTTCTTTTTAGTAGTTAAAAAGTACAATAATTACTCGACCAATAGGGGCACCAATACGATAACTAGATATATATATATATATATAGCTTCATTAAAATGTTTAAACTAGTAATGTGACTAAAATATAAGTAGGCTATAAAAATAGGTTAAGAAAGACTATATAAATGATTATTCCAACTTTTTGTCCTTATATATTCATTAGCTACAAACCAATTACTCAAAAGTGTGTCATCTTATTAGTGTTTATTATTATAGTCTTATACATTTTATTTATTTTAATGGGATCCTAAAATTAATTTTAAAAAACAAACCTATAAGATAACTATAGACATTGGATTTTATTAAGTATACTAACGCTTCAATAATTTGACAAAATATTTCTAATAGGCTTAGAACCTAGTTAAAAGAATAGAAAGGTTTTTAATAAAATAAAATATAAAAATTACATATTTAAAGTTATACTTCTTAAAAAACTACATACAATAACTAAAATATAAATAATGTTACTATTATTAAACATCATCAGATATCTTCTTTCACTATTAAAATGTTACACACCAGATTAAGAGTTTTATAAGGTTTAAAATTTTTTAAAATTCTAGTGTTGAAAATGATTTCTCATGTAGAAATAAATTGAAATTGACAAAAAGGTTTTAAAGTAAATTAAAATATAAAATGCTAGATATTTAGAATTATAATTCTTAAAAAATTCATAGAATACCTTAGATAAACACGATGTTAATATTAATATATGGTATCACATTTCCACGTCACTTTTAAAATTTTAACAACAAATTAAGTGTCATACGAAGATCACTAAAAATTTAAAATCCATTATCTAATATTTTAATTATTGGGAGAATAACGACAATAATAATATTATCACAGTAGAATAGATATGGTGGGTCTAAAAATAATTTAATCACAAAAGTACAATAATATTTGAAAAAAATTAATCACCATGAGACACAAGAATTTTTAACGTGAAAAACCACCTCAAAATCGAAGAGTAAAAACTACGAGATCAAGCCAATAAATCTTCTAATATGTAAAATAATAAATACAACAATCAAGCTTCCCCATGTAACAAATAGGGTAATAATTACAAAATAATGACAAGAGGATTAGAAAAATACCATATTCAAGACACGAATCAAATGGACTTTAAGATCAAAAAACCTACTTAATCTTGGTAAAACTACAAATTTTGACTAACATTTTTCTTACACCTCTCACACATAACTCACTATATATATATATATATATATTGTTCTTCTCTTCTCTATTGCTCTCTCTATAGTGCCTTTTCTTTGTTATTTTTCATTTGTTCTTATCAACTATTTATAGTTACATTATAGCCTGCATATTTTGACAAAAGAGACTTGCTTTACAGTTGTCAAACTCTATAGTTAATAAATCCATCACTGATTTTGACAAAAGAAGAACCAACAACATGAACAGTAAAGTTGGACCAAGAAGGGAGCCATCAAAAGAACCAAAAGAAACTAACAACCAGCCACCATTTTTTACTCCAAAGTGACATGATTCCACCGAAAAACTCCCTTTCACGCCAATATGGGAGGGACTATCATTCCTACAATCGAATGACAAGCTTTAAGCTTCTTTCTTGGTAAAGATTTTATCAACATATCCAAACCATTATCATCAGTATAAATCTTCTTAAACTACAATTTCTTGTATTCTAACACATTCTGGATCCAATGATATCTCACATCAATATCCTTTGATATCGAAAGAAAAGAAAAATTTTTACTAAGATGAATAGAGCTTTAACTATAACAAAATAACACATAACGTTCTTGATTGAAACTAAGTTCTTTTAAAAATTTCTTCATCCAAGCAACTCTTTACAAGTTTCAGTTGCAATAAACTCAACACCTGTAGTAGAAAATGCAATACATTTCTATAATTTCGATTGCCATGATACTACTCCCCCTGCAAATGATATCAAGTATCCCAAAATAGACTTCCTAAAATCAAGATCACTAGTCATATCTGCATCGATGTTACCGACTAATATAGGCTTATCAATACTAAAACACAAATACAATCTAAAAATCCCACTTAAATATCTTAATATCCATTTAACATCATTCCAATCTTCCTTACTATGATTAGAAAGGAACCTACTAACATCACCAACGGCATAAGCAATATCTGGTTTAGTACATACTATAGCATACATTAAACTACTAATTGCTGAAGAATAAAGAACTCGGTGCATACTTGCCTTCTCTTTATCAGTAGAAGAACTTTTATTAGTACTTAATATAAAGTTATTAGTAAGAGAAGAACTAACCGCTTTAGCATTGTCCATATTGAACCTTTGAAACACCTTTTCGATGTACTTCTCTTGAGATAACCACAATTTCCTTACTTTCCTATCTCGAATAATCTATATACCAAGGTTTTACTTTGTTGATCCTAAGTTTTTCATAGTAAAAGACTTACTCAATTGTTTCTTCAAACAATCAATTCTAGAAGCATTCTTACCAACAATCAGCATGTCATCAACATCTAATAAAAGAATAATAAAATCATTATTAAATAATTTTTGATAAAACACGCAATGGTAAAACAACAAAGTTGGACCAAGAAGGGAACCATCGAAAGAACCAAAAGGAACTAACAATCAATCACTATTTTTGACTCTAAAGTGGCGTGATTCCACCGACATCAAAATGTTAGTTGAATTGATAAATTTTATTTGTAATTATATATATCATGTCTTTAGTATATACAACAAACTTTCATATTAGTTTTCTTAAAAATATGCTAGATAAAAGTATCTACACTTAATAAATTTTTGATATTATTTTTACATGTTAGAAACAATGTTTAGATTGAGAAAATAATAACTAGTGCATTTTTAATTAATTCTCCATATTTTCTAAACAGAAAAATATGAAATCTTATTAAAGTTTAAGATCATAATATATATATACCATAACAATGAGCATAATATTAGTGCAAAAAAATAATTTCATAAAAAATATTAACCTAGAATGTTCTAAACTTCGATGTCTTGTTTTTTTTATAAATATTTTAACGTCTTATCTTTTATTTGTTTCAATCAATTCCTTACTTAAAATATATCAATTTTGTATAAAGATCGGTTAACTGTTAATGTATGCATAGGAATTTAATATTTAGCACTAGTTTGACAAATTTAAAATTTTTTTAAGATTCAATTTAAATTTAAAAGTTTGGTTAAAACGAAAGAAGCCCAAGTGCTTTAGAATGGTTGGTTCTTATTCACATTCTCGAAATTTGTAAAGAATTTAAAAGACTAATATCGAACCACATAGCAAGGATAACTTCCATTCTTAAACCCCCTTCTATCCTTACAATTGGAATATTATGATTAAATTAGAAAGGAATAATCCTTCTCAAATAAGTACAATTATAGTCTATAACGGCGCCTTCATTATTTATACTTGGCATAGTAAAGTTGGATTATTGGGGGCCTTTGGCTCTGTTTATGAGGCAAAAATTGGCTTTAATAAGTGGTTTTATGATAGATATAACTTATTAGTCAAATGTCCAGCTTTGGAATCGTATCTTCGAAATCGGTGCATACACTTTTGTGGTAGCAGAAAAGAACAAAGGCTTTTGACCGTCCACCTTCTACAAAGAGACCTTTCTGGTTCAAGAATAACAAAACCACCACTGCAGGGAATGAGGGGAAAAAAAGAAGAAGATTGCTGTAGATTGTATAAATATGCATACATTACTACATTTACATGTGATAATAACCGTAGGACTATTGGCATTCCTGTCTGGAAGTCACTTCAGAAAGATCAAGAAAAGTTAGTGCTTATGTCAGTTCCCAAAGTTTATGTACATTAATCATTAAGCATGCATTACATACCAATCCAAAAACCAAAGCACTAGTATTGAACTGTGAAAGACCAATCAAAGTTAGCAAATATCAGTAATCTCTTTTTCATCTTTTTTCCAGCCACTTTAAGAAATTATATAAAGTGATAACTTGTGAATCAAGAAGTTCCAATCTTATGGTTTTTAAATTTAACAGATGAAAACAATTATACTTCTTTTCTCCAAAGAGCATTATTTACATACAAAGTTCCAAAAAATTAAAAAACCAAAAATAAAATTAAGGGTCGCAAATCTTTTTTTTTTTCGTTAAGCAATATGATTACTTATTATTTAAAACTGACCACATCTGATAAAAAGTTGCAAATTCTTTATCCATTGAAGAACGAAATCATGTCAATTAGTGGCGACTATGTGATATTTTGTGAATCCAGTGGCAAAATTGCAGACAAAACGAAGTTAGGCGCTTTGGCCAGATTCTAGTGGCTAATGGCTATTTTCTAGCCTATTAGCAAAAGTAAGACTTTGTAACTTTCTTCCCATCACCCACTCACATAAAACTGTTTTATTTTCTAAATGCGACCACAAAGCATTAAGCCGTGTACTGTTACATATAAAATCCCTTGTAGTACACCAAAAAAAAAAAGACAAACCCCTCATTCTCTTATTACATGCTCCTTCCCCCTTCCACCAACAATCGTTAAAATGGCCGGCCTAACAATCAGAGACGAATCTGACTACGACAGCAGCTCTTCCTCCCTAACGATGCCGGACTCTAGCCAGAGCTGGATGAGTAATCTCAGTTTTGGCAGTCGCCGGAGCTCCATTTCAATCACTTCATCTACAGTCGACACTTCACTTTGTGCTGCCAACAAGCCACACAAAGCTAACCAAGCGGCATGGGAGGCCATCAAGCGGCTACAGATGGCAAATGGCCGAGTTGGGCTTGAGCACTTCCGTCTGCTTCGGAGACTGGGCAGCGGTGACTTGGGAAATGTCTATCTTTGCCAGATAAGGAACCCTGTTGTAGGGTTGCCGCAGTGTTTTTATGCCATGAAAGTGGTGGACAAAGAGGCACTTGCCATAAGGAACAAGTTGCAGAGAGCTGAAATGGAGAAGGAGATACTCGGTATGCTTGATCATCCTTTTCTACCTACACTGTACGCAGACTTTGAAGCTTCTCATTACTCTTGCTTGGTTATGGAGTACTGCCCTGGTGGGGATTTATATGCGGCAAAACTACGTCAGCCTGCAAAGCGCTTTGGTATATCGTCTGCTAAGTAAGTATTCCATGCAGTTTATTGATTAGTAATTCTACTGCTTCTCGGTCTTCTGTATTCCTTAAGGATCACTCCTCTTTCTTTTTTTAAAAAAATGTATTTTGGCATATATATATATATATATATATATATGTATATATAAGCTAACATTTGTTCTAGATGTTAGAGAAAAGTGATGCTTTTCTGTTTCGAAGTGAGATAACTTTTTGGACGTCAATCTTAGAGATGGTTCGCGAACAGTATTGCACAAAAGTCGATCTGATAATAGTTGAATATGAACTAAATTATATATGCTTAAAGAGGTTGTTATAATCTGGTACAGGTTTTATGCTGCTGAGGTTCTCTTAGCTCTAGAATATCTACACATGATGGGAATTGTGTACAGAGACCTGAAACCCGAAAATGTTCTTATTAGAGAAGATGGCCATGTCATGCTCTCGGATTTTGATCTTTCTCTCAAATGTGATGTAGTTCCGAAGCTTTTAAGGTCCCAACACAGCTGGGAAAATGGTCAGAAGAAGGAAACCTGCTTTACACCGTCCTGTGCTGCACCTATAAGGCCTGTGTTCTCTTGTTTTTCTGCCTCCGGCAAAAGACCGAAAATTGCAGTTACGACGATTGTAGAGCAAGTGGACAGTGATCATCAGCCGGAACCCATTGGAAGAAGGCCAGAATTGGTGGCTGAGCCCATTAACGCTCGATCGAAGTCGTTTGTAGGAACTCACGAGTACTTGGCTCCAGAAATCATCTCTGGGCAAGGACATGGAAGTGCGGTGGATTGGTGGACCTTAGGTGTTTTCTTGTACGAGATGGTGTATGGAAGGACACCTTTCAAAGGTGAAAACAATGAGAAGACATTGATTAACATCCTTAAACATCCGTTAGCATTTCCAAGACTTGGTGTCAGTAACAGCAAAGAGTTTGAAGAACATGTGAAAGTTCAGGACATCATAGCCAAGCTTCTGGTAAAGAATCCCAAAAGGAGACTTGGGAGTCTAAAGGGTTCTGTTGAGATCAAAAGTCATGATTTCTTCAAAGGCATTAATTGGGCTTTGATTAGAACAGTGAGGCCTCCTGAAGTCCCAAGTGATCTTTGCAAGGTTAGACGTAGAGCTCATATACCAAAATTGAGCAAGAAAGAGAGAGAAGCTCCATATCAGATTCCTCATCATTTTGATTACTTCTGACTTCTTTTTTTTTAAATGTAAATAAAAATGGGTTAACGAAGAGTAGTGCATGTTTAAACATAAAGAAAAAAAGAAAAAAAAAAGAGTTTGAAGTTGCCTGTGTTTTACTAATGATGTTAGATATTGCTATTAAATGATCAGTCCAAATTTTTATTATCACGGTATGAATATGATTCTTTAAATTCGCTGCCTGTTTATGTCTATGCGTAATTAATGATAATGCTTACGTGTAAAAGGAGAGGATTTTATAAATGTGGTAATGTGATTCTCACGAGAAGTCTACGAGATCATGTCATGTGGAAGCAATTATGGCAGTACATCCCAAATGATGGTAAATATTACTAATCAAACTTTGTTTGTTCTTTTCTTTTCTTTTCTTTTTTCCTTTTCCATCTCTACTTCGTTACTTTTTCACTATTCCGCTTCTTTCGTGTATGTGGCAAAGCACTCACATGTCCTTACCCAGATCAAGGACCGCGCAGCAACAAAAATAAACCTCCTCCATTCCTCCATGCTATTAGCTTCACCTTTTCTTTTTGGGCACAGAACATTACAAAACCTATATTGAAATTTTTTCTCTTTTATTTTCGTTGTCTTTATTCAACAAGATGAATACAATCAATGAAACTCTTCCATACATAAAACATGGAATTTCGGGGCTTGGATAATATCGAATACCATGCACATAAACGGATTTTCCTTTTGTTCTCTTTTATTTTTGAAGTTCCTTTGGGATCAATATTATGTTATGTAATTTTCTAGATGCTTATAAAGTTTTCATTTAAGGAATTGAAGAGCGGAAAGTAAAGAGTAAACTCCAAAAAAAAGAAAAAAAAAAGAGCACGATTCCTGATTTTGTGTAATTGATAAATCATTCACAATCAATTTACATGAGTGTTGAAAACCATGTTACGTTAATCATGCAGGCTCTAACCCTGGCTATTATATGACCTAATCACAGATTAAATATTTTAATTAAAAAGTTAATCATAAGAACCACCTTCTAAGTATTATTGTGCAAGATCCGGAGTGATTACTATGTTTTTCTTTTGTTTAGTCTGTTTTGGATATCATCAGATGATTCGTGGGCAGTCAACAGAAAATGAAGGGTGAATGGCGTTGAACAATTAGCGAGTATGATGATGCAAGTGGTGGGAATTCGTGACTGAGAAGGTCGGTGGCTAAGAATGCGATCAGCCTGCCATGCAGGAGCACGCGAGAACTGCTTTTAGCTTTACTTTTGGACACTTTTTATTTGGGATTGTGTAGAGCATATGCATGGAGAAAGTGACAGGGCTCACCTCCCTGCTTAGTATTCCCAATTTCTCAGAGATCCATTGTCAGATGTCTTACCAAAGCCTATAAAAAGAACAGTCCACTACTCATCACCTTCCTTTTCTTCTTTTTTTAAAAATGGAGTTCTCTTCAATTAATCCTCTTAAATCTTTTAGCATCACTTGTCCTAAAGATTATCTCACAATGCTCCTGAGGGTATTATAGTAATAATTGTAATCAGTAGCAATTTCAAATTAATTTTAAAGTTATATCTTCTATTTATTTTAACTTCAAATTTATTTGAAACAAACATATGAACAATATTATTGTAGTGGTTTTCATTCCTTATTGTTTATCTCATTATTGTTAACATTCCAAAAGCTAAATGATGCTCCATAACGACACTGTTTAACTCTATAACAACACCGTTTAACTCTAATCAAGGTTATTTATATATTCAAACAAAGATAGAAGATCAATAACTTTTAATAATAGTACCATTTAGATTCAACAACAGCATCCTTTATATGCTTGAACAAAGATTAAAAAAATTAATGACGTCACATAATGGCTTCGTTGTACTCTAAAGTAATGTTTTATATTTGTATGACAAAATTATTAAGATTTAAGATTTTTAAGATTTCCTTTCCATAATCTACTACATTTATTCTGCATCTCTAATTATTTTATGTAATATCATTTGATTTTATAATGATTTTAATATGTTTAGGGATAATTTTCATAATTAAAGGAATCATTATTGTTGTTGAACATGTATATATATACACTATAGTCACAAACATGGTAGAACTTGAAATGTAATTTAACTTTTTGCCATTTAAATATTCCCTCTATCATCTGATTGCATTATATATTATTTGGATATTCAATACTTACATGGTATCAAAGCCAGGCTAGATCAATTTTGTCATAATCTTAGATATCTCTTTGGTTTGGCTATCTGACTATCAAAAACAATTCTCAACCTTTTGATTTTCAGTTTGAAAGTTTTAGGTGCATTTTAAATCTCTTGTAACTTTGTGAAACTGAAAATATTGATTTCATATCTATTAATTTTAATGGATCAAATTGTCCTCTTTAGGAATTTCACTTTTGGGTCTTTATAGAAGGAAAAGAGCTATCTAAATTTCTAAATGAGTCATTGTGTGAACTAACTAATGTTAAGGAAAAAGCTAAATGGAAAGTGAACAATGTAAAGATTAGCACCTAGATTTTAGTTTCTTTTGAGAATGAAATTATCTTAAGTTTAAGATCTTTTAGTACTACAAGCAAGCAAGATTTGGACTCGTCTTTAAAAAAGTATATTCTCAAAATAATCAAGCTAGACAATTTGAAATTGAACATAAGACTACAAAACTTATTTAGGAAGACAAGGACATAAGGACCTTTTATTTTAAATTGTTGAGTTTATGGAATGAATTAAATATGATATTGGTCAACCTTATTTAGGACTCAGTCTTCTAAAAACTAAAGAAAGAAAGATATAGGAGTAGAGTGCTCCAATCTTTTATGAAAATCTAACCAGAATTTAAGAATGTCAAAGATAATATCATTAATTATGGAATAACTAATATTGATTTAGTTTTGGGAGAACTCTTTGGAGAAAAAACTTGGATTTAGACTTAAGCTATTTTAGATGCTAAGTAATTCTAATGGAGATTATAGTAAAACACAATGTCGATTTTGTAATGGTTATAGACATATACAATCTCAATGCAAAGAGGAATGAATGCAAAAATTATAAAAAGAAGGGACGACATAATAGGAAACAACAATCGACATACTTTACTTTTTATCATGATCATTCCATATTGGTGGCTCACTTAACACTACCTCTAAAATCGCATAAGAGACTGTAAATGAATTGATTCACACTACTATGGAATCTCTTCAACTAGTTGCAATCTCATCTACTTTTTTCTCCTAGTGGTTTATCAAGTAAAACACAACAAATATCTCCTTGGTTTATTAATTATGTAGCTTTTAATCATACATCTAACCAAACATGTCCTTTTTCAAAAACTTCAACCTACCATCAAATAAGTTTGTTATTGCTACTAATGGGGATAAATTTCCTATCAAACGAGTTGTCACACTTTTTTTAAAATCATTTCTTACTCTTCCTAACTCCTTTTATATGCCAAATTTATTTGAAAATTTAATTTTTGTTGGTCAGTTAGTTTATTATAATTACTTAGCTAATTTTCTCTTTCTAATTGTTCTATATAGGAACTTCATATAAGGATGGTGATCAAGAAGGAACATAGGAAAGGATGCTTGTTCCATCTTATTCTAGATGATCTAATATCATCCACTCCCTATGATAAACAATCTTTTCTTACCATTTATCATTCTATTTCCATTTTGAATCATGTTATGCATGCTAATAAGAAGTTGTTCCTTTGGCATTGAAGCCCTGGACATCCTCATATGATTAAAGTCCAACATATTTTTCAAACCAATGTTCTTTCTAATCATTTCAATGTGAATTTTGATTTCTTAACATTAGATTATGAAAGTGTTCTCTAATAAAAGTTGCAATATTATCTTTTATTAATAGTTCTTATTATGTTGAAGTATGTAACACCCTCTCTCTATATATATACATATCCCTTCTTCTACTACTACTACTATCTTATATTGTCATTTTAACTCCTCAAATATCACTATTCATGAACTCCCTCTCTTCACCTATTCTTCACCATCGGTAACTCAAATCGGTCTGTATTATATATCAATCTCTACCTATTGATGAACCCGTCACAACTATACATATTTTAGCTATTTGCCACTTTTAATGGTTATTGTCAGTCACCACCACCACCACCATTCAACTTGTCTCAACTTCAACAACAAAAGTCCTATGGTCTTATCCCCAACTGGCTCCCAGATCATCACCAATTGACAAAAAAAGAGATTAGGGTTTTAGATTATTTTTCTTCAATTCGTTAAAATCTATTAAGAATTTGAGTATGTTCTGTTAAAGAAAGTTGTTCTACTCATCAACATCTTTTATTTGGTATAAAAATCATTAAATTCTAATGTTGCAAATATTCTGGTGATCGAAAAGAATATTCCGGTTACTAGAGTTACTGTTCCGGCAACCCTCCCAATGACTTTTGTAAAAAAATTTCTAAAAATTATACTTATAATTTTTTTCTCAAGAACTATTGCAAGATTCTTATCAGTTTGCAAATTAAAAATTATGGAAAGTTTAGACGAGAATAGAAGTAATAGTAATAATTAAGTAACGTTAGCAATCTATGATGCCTACATTATTATTTAAGCCTAATAACTCCTTCAAGCACTGATTGAGATATTTTCTTTCCCATTTAATAGGTACATTAGGAGTGGAAACCGTATCACAAGGCTCACACAAACGAAAGCTCTTACCAAGTAAGTTCATATTGGCATACAATCACCGTAATTAAACCAAAAAGTGAATAAAGTTCAATATTAGTATGGATAACCAAATGTAGGTATGCATACCTATATTCATATGCACGTATATACATATATATCGATACCAATATATATACATATATTTATGGTGAATACGTATATATTATATCACATATCCGTTTTATTACAAATCTATATATCTATGACAGAAATATCTAAGTTGATATATTTAAATTTGGGTACTGCATGTATGCATGATAATCATTACATAATTGAATGCTTGTTTAGTAAAATTGCATGATTAATATCTTGAATATGCATGATGTGTTTGATTGTGATTGTGATTGTTCTTATGGAAAAGGAAAGATCCGTAGGACGTGCTACCTAATAGGTATACATCAAGACCAGATGTGTATTTGGTAGGGATCAAACTGATATAGTTTTAATGATTAACTTGTTGAATTATGACCCTAATTCAGTGCTCAATTGTTAAATTAATGGCTTATTATGTTTAATTTGTATAAATGAGCTTAATGATGAAGATTAGAGTAAAATCATAAAGAAGACCTTTTAGTTCTGACCATTAATGACCCCATAGTAGGGTGCCATTGATTGAAGAACATGGGGTCATTAATGGGTGCTACATTCAACCATTAACGTTACCCTCTCAGGGTGTCATTGTAGGGAGGTATGGCGTCGTTGTTCACCAGACTCAACAATTTCAGCTCCAAATCTTGAAGATTTCAACTCTAGCATGTCTTCAATTAATTCCCTTGTCTCCTGGCACATGAGGGGAGTCTCCAGAGTCTACATACATCCAAGAACAACACATAAAACATGGATTAACCTGTAGACTTCAAATCAATCTTGGATAGAGAAGCTTTTGCTTCTCTCTTCTTTTCTCTTTGATAGTTTAAACTTCAAACACTTGTAATTCGAGTTTTAGATTGTATTTTGAGTTGCTGTTTGTTGGAGATTGAAGCTAAGATATAGATCTAAGTTTCTAAATCATCATAGGGGGTTTTATAACTCAAATCATTCATCAAATTCTCTTGTTTTTCGGATTAATCAAAGTTTATGTTCTTATATGTATATCCTTGAATGTTCTTTGATTTTCTTGTTATATCTTGTGGATTCAGAAGCTGTGTTGATGTCTAGATCAAGTTAAGAAGTTCAAGACTTGTCAAGAAGCTTTCTAAACACATTTTGTAACTTCTAAACTACTTTATTCGGCTCATATTTGTATATCTATTTAAATATGTGGTTTAAAATGCATATCTTGTATGTTTTGATTCAAATGTGTGG
>JAOXYD010000008.1:19903594-19925201 GCA_028565735.1 Pinacopodium congolense | reverse complement strand
TTAAATTTTAGGCCTCTTGAGTTTAATGCTCTTTATTCCAATTTATCTAGGGACCAATTAGATGAGTTGAGAATAAATAAGAGAAGGAATAACTAGGAACCTTGGGTATAACTTGTTTAAGTGAGGTAGATCCTGAATCTTTGCATTGTTATCACTTTTAAGTGCCTAATACAATTGAAGTCTGATACCTCAACCATTTGCCTATCATTTGGTCTAGTTCATTACATTTAGTTCATAACTTGCATCTTTCGCATTTTCTTACCTCACTTGCCTTGTTTGTTTGAGTTAACATTTCAATCAATCAATTCTTGATCTTCTGAGTAATTTTATATTGTTTAAGTTAATTGCCTTGAGTGTTGGAATCCCTTGGGTATGATACTTGGTTTTACTCTGTTTTATTTACTACTTATTGATAAGGTATGCTTGCCTCTGAGTTGGCCTAGGTTAACATTTGATTTAAATTACTCTGTTTAGACTACAACACTAGTTCCTACATATCTTATTACTAAACTTGTCTATAGAGCTTCCTCTCCATCTAACTTCATCCTCTTCTTCTTCGCTCACCTTTATATTAATAATTCCTTTAGGAGTTATGCTTGGTTCATTCTACTGTAGAATTTCCTTATGATTTGTTAGCACTTCATGACAGTACCTTAGCTTGAGTAAAACTTTTTAAGTACTCTTCCTCAATCACTCTCTCTAGTGGGATGCTTCCCAGGCAATCAACATACTAGAAAGATGATGAAGTCCAGTTGAAAAGCTCATGAGCAATGAATTTCCTAGTTTCCTCCCAAGCCTTTAGCATTTTTTAAAAAGACATGAGAAGCCTTCTTTTTTATGCACACATCAAAGGCTTTCCCCTTTGCCCATAGTAATTTCTTGTCATTAAAATGTCTCCAAATACTTTTCATAACTAGCCTTCTTATTTGGGTGTACATAAGTCCTCCCATTTCATTTTATAAGAAGCTCTATCATCAATTGTTCTTGTCATAAGAGTTTTTACGCAATTTATCCATAAGAATTTTTTAGAACTTTGTCAATGGTCTTTTTAATACTTTTATGGAAGATCAAATGAGTGGACCAAGATGAGCTCACTAAATTAAAGATTGAAATTATAAATTATAACCGTCTTTCAGTATATGATAGATTCATATTAGTCCAACTTTGAATTTTCCTCTTAATCCTACCTATAAGTGGTAAAAAAACCCTAAGGATTTTTTTTCTTAAATAGTGACCATTGAGTAGGTTATAGACAAAACTCCCACCTTCAGTGACTATTCAATAGTTAACTCAAAACTTATCCTCTTTGCATTTATAGAAAAATATATGTGACTACTTTCACTATTATTTGTAAGTCCAAATAGGCCATGGAATCTGTCCTAGGCTGTTAGAAGTGTTATGATAGACTCAAGTTCATCCTTCAAATAGTCAAACATCATCTATATAAAACATATGAGAGAGTTTTGTTTCTTACATTTAGAATGATTCCTAAAAGTAGTAATCGACTAGATCTTTTGCATAATCACTTGGCTTAAAGTATCTATGGCTAAAGTAAATAGGTAAGGGTAAGGGATCTCCTTGCTTAAGACACCTCTTTCCCTATTCCTTTTGAGATACTTCTCATTAACTAATACATTAAATCAGGTGGTAGAGATATAATGCTCAATTACATTTGTAAAATAATAAGGGAAACTTCATTACTTTCATCGCCTTGATAATAAAATAGAAGCTTAAAATACCATAGCTTTTTGGTTATCAATCATTAAAAGACAATTCATTTAAGCTGTTAACTTGTTATAATTGGTAAGAAGCTCCTGTAGTGTCAATATGTTGGCACCTAGACAACTACCAATTATGATGGTAGCTTGTGTTGTTCAAACATATTCAAGCATAATTTGTTTCATGCTATATTTTCTAGGACCTTAACATTACCTTGTAAATGATAATGACACATGATATGGGTCGGTATTCTCTAGGGAAAGTAGGATTATGAGTTTTGGGAACCAATTTTATGAAGGATCTATTTAATTCCCTCAGTAACTTACCTGAATTCAAGAATTCTATGATTAGGTTATAAACTAATTCTCTTTCCTTAGACCAAGTTTTCTTAAAGAAAAAAGAATTTAGTCTGTCAAGTATAGGTGTTTTTAAAAAATTAACTGCCATCACTACCTTCTCCACCTTAGATTCTCCAAAAGGCATTTCTAGTATAATGATATGACATTCAGAAACATGCTTCATGAGACCATTACCCTCTCCCCCAAAAGACGTCCTAAAGGGGTGTGTAGCATCCACGCTTATAAGCCCAAAGACCCTCCCTTGTCTATCTAATGTGGGATTAAAGTACCCTGCCTACTCTTCATTGGAGGTTCGGCGTGACATTCTCCCCTACTCAACCTTGTGACGCCCTCGTAATGGTGACCCACCCTACCTACCACACTGTTATTACCAACGGTTGTCGTTCTACCTACTACACGTGGCGCTTGGCATAGGGTAGGATGAGATTAAGGGTTGGCTCTGATAACACTTTGTCATAGGACCATTACCCTCTCCCCCAAAAGAGGCTTTTCAACCCTTAAAATGTGGCTCCG
Organism: Pinacopodium congolense; assembly: GCA_028565735.1. NCBI lineage: Eukaryota > Viridiplantae > Streptophyta > Magnoliopsida > Malpighiales > Erythroxylaceae > Pinacopodium > Pinacopodium congolense. The sequence goes on along the minus strand of JAOXYD010000008.1, from coordinate 19,922,610 downwards.
CTATAAGTTGGATTTACATACAAGATATCAGATTACTTATATAATTCCTTCATTATTTGGTGTTGGCTTTATAGGACCTCCCCTTGAGTTATTCATAGAAAGTTGATCTTATTATTTAACCTCCTTTCCATGATATTATTAAAGGAGAATTTCCTACATCTATGCCTGAATTTCAATCAATTAACTCTTGTTCTTTATTGAAGGGAGTTATGAAAGTTTAGAGCATTCATGTAATTTTTTAAAGCCACTCTCTCCCTAAACTATAATAGAATATCCCTTAGATTACTCTTAAGAAGTTCTTATATCTCATTCAATCTCCTTGATGTCTCCTTTATTTGTTTTTAAGTATGCGAACTTACGTAGCCTTCATAATTTAATGAGCTTCCAATCCGCTCCTAGATACATCATCAAAGTCGTAAATGTCAGCTAGGAAATTACTAAATTTAAGCAATAGAGGTTGGTGATATAGATTACATTTGTCAAGCACAAAAATACAACCTTCAAGAAAATATATTGAGCTCCTTTCTTTATATCAATAATCTTCACCAATTCATTGTAAAAAGGCACCAGAATTTTACCATTATAGTGCTCTTAAAGGTTATCTATCTAATGTGAATCCATCTAGGAACAAATCCTACAGAACCCACGAATAAGATTAAGTCTCACCAAGAAAGCTAAATCAAATTTAAAGAAGAATTGATCCTTTGATTATAAAGAATCAAGAACCAAGTTCATAAGAGATTTGAATGGCACTAAGAAAGAGTTATTTGATAAGTTCAGAAGTTCAATCAAGAACAAGGAAGAAAGCACTCAGAGCTCTAAAAAAGTACATAAGTCAAATCTTAAAGTTAATATCTTGAATATGTCTTATAACTTAGAACGCCATTTATGTAGGGATTACATAGAAAAATATGAAAACCCTAATTCATAATTGTAAGAAGGATTTTTTTCATCAATTAAGAATCCTAATATCATAAGGAAAGTATTCTCTTTAGGAATTTTTGTAATCTGATTGGTATTTCCTATAACAAGTCCTAAACTAAATACGAATCTATCAAATAACTATAAAAATATAATAATAACATTTTAGGCTTTATGATTAAGTAAAATATAATGCAATTATTATAAAATCAAGGCTATAATGATGCATAACTATTGAAACACAAAATTAGTCTTAATTTTATGGGCTTTCGCGTGTAGATCTTCTCAAAATCCATCTAGTGCAATTGGTTGATTAAATGCATAAAATTGGATTTTTGATTGGCTTGTCATGCTCACATCATTCCCCCACTTTTCAAAAAGATTCGTCCTAAAATATCAAACTTTTGATATTACGATAGTTTCTCTAAGCCATGAGAACATCAAAATGCTTCACAATCTTTTTGTTGTTTAGTATAGCATAACATTTTGATCCATTGTAATCTCACATTTCTACTATTGACACTTGATCCTCTAGATTTTTTTTCTTTCTTAAAAAAATTTGAAGTATGATTTTTTTTAAGAAAGGAATAAACAAAGAACATTTTTATAAACAAAGCTTAGATAACAACTAAAGTGAACCCATGTGGAAAACCAGAAAATGATAATGATGAATAAGTCATAAACTGCATAGCAAACTATCAAACTATAAAAACATAATAGGCCCATTTTTTGGATTTATAATTAAGTATATAGACCAATTTAGACATGAAATTGGTCTTAGATCTGGTGCAATTATTTGATTAAATACATGAAATTGGCCATTTGATTAGTTTGATTAGCTAGTCATTCTTACATCACTATCAATGCCCAACATTTTAGGATAAAAAGAAGCTTCTTAGCTAAAATTTTTTTTAGCTTTGTTCTTAACAGACCTATAATGGCTAGCTGTTTATTGAGGTTATTCAAGAACCAAGTTCATAAAGTCCTTCAAAATCATTTGTTTATTGAGGTTATTCACCCTTCTTATATTACAAACTATAATGTTCATCAAATATTAGAACAAGAACATCCCCTCCTTTTCCTAGCGTTTCTTCTCTTTCCAGTGTTATTATCCTCTTAGGTAACACTAGGATTCACTATTGTCCCTTAATTGGTTTGCTGTGGAGAACTTTTAGGAATGTTGGGAGTAGAAGCCTGTTCTTGATTTCCATGATCTTCTTCTTTGGAATCTTGCTCGATTTGTTGGCATATAACTTGAAATCCCCTTTTATAGTGTCATATTGATCAGTAACATAAATCGTATTTATGAAAACTTCTTCTCTAATTGATTCGTATTTATCTCAATTCAATTTTTTCAACTATCTGCTTTTAAGTAAAGCAACAAAATCCCTAGATGCTATCAACTCATCGTAATCTATGTTTAGAATAAACACATCTTTTATTGTCACATCCATAAACACATTTGTCTCCTCCTTATCTAGATCAACTTCCTGACATCAACAAACAAATTTTTATCCTCCTTATGTAGATCAACTTCAATGTTGCTTATCACACCAACTTCTTTATTAACTGTATATTTATTACTATCTTAAGTACTAGTTGGATAAGTTAAGTTGCCTTGGAGATCCTCTACAATATTGGTATGGTAACTACTTTATCATCCATAGGATCATCATGAGACTTAACTTCTACTTTAGCATTCACGTTTTGATTTATATAAGGAAAATTAAACCTTTGGTCAACATAGACCTCTATCACCTTATGATAAAAAATTATCTTACATATTTCTACCATGTCTTCATCAATATTTCTTAGCTCAACCAATCCATCCTTCATTACATAAATTTTTTTGATTTGGGCTCGTTCACATCCTTCACAAGCATCCTTTCAAGATCCCAATAACAAAACCTATCTGCATTAATGCCCCAATTTTCAACCTCTCCACCTACATATTTTACATCTTTACCATATACAAACTTCCCACCATAAAACATCATCAATTTCCCATCCTAATTATCCATCTTCTTTTACCTCTATAGAGATTTAAATATTAGATTAGATTAATCATAAAGGCATTGAAATGTATTGTTTCATTTCAAGATTAATCGTAAAGGCATTAAAATATATTGTTTCATTTCAATGTAATGAATAATAAATCAAAATTGAATACTATTTACACTATCATATATTTAGTGTAATGAATAAGGACTCAAAAGTTAACTCATAAATATTATCTTAATAGGCCACATGCAATCATAAAAATGGGTCTTGATTGCACTATATACTACTTTTTAGATAACATTATATTGAAAGAAAATAATACTATGCGAACTAACCTAAAAAGTTTTTAGACACTTTGATGCACCTATGGGTTACACTAATAGTTATGTAATTTGCTACAAAAATATAAAAGCATTAGAGACTATATTTTTAATTCATATATATGATCTTAACAGGCCACATATAATCATAAAAATGGGTCTTAATTGCAATATATGCTATTTTTTATAAGATTATATTGAAATCAAAGAATATTACACCAACTAACTTGACAAGTTTTCAAAAACTTTGAAGCTTCTACAATTTACACTAGTATTTATATAATTTGCTATAGATTTTTCATTTAATTTCCAAAGTATGTTTATGTTGTTACGTTTGAGTACTAGTTATGCTTTCAAAGTTTTTAGACATTAACATGTTGGAGGCAAAATGAATGGTATAAGTCATTGGTGATCTTTATGCTTTCTTTCAGTCAATATTATAAATTTGATAGCCCATTTTTGTAGTTTATTTAGTGGAGAAAGACATTATAAAAGCCATTATTTGTCATTTTTGACCTAGTTCCTTGTTAACAAAGGTTGCTTGACAAATTAACTCCACTATTCATAATAGTAATCCCCGTTATAATTATCTTATTTAAACAACCTAAACTATGCCAAAGATTCACCTAGCAGTTTACAAAAGATTAGAAAGTCAAGTCAAATTTAACATGGTAACTGTTATAAGAAATGGTAAGGTATTAAGCAATTAACAAAGTGTTAAACCATGCAAACTATAACCAAACGAGCGAATCTCATTCACAAGATTTCGTACAGACAAAAAGCTAGATTAAGGAAAATTAATCAAAACTAAAAGACATCTTGAAATAAATAAATTAACTACATTAACCCTCATTCTTAACTCCTAACCTCTAGACAGATCTGAAGAAACTAGTAAAGAAAAAAAGAGAATCAAGGAGAGTGAGATACCAGCCAGAGAGAGAGAGAGTCATAAGGTGAAGTTTGATGCATAAAGAGGAGATAATAGATGGAAAATGAGAAAAAGAGGGGAGAAATTTTGCCTAATCAAAGAGGGAGAGGATTTCGACGGTGACCGCAACAAAACAAAGGAGAGCAAGGTGCAAGCTATAATCATTAGTGAGAGTGAAAAAAATTGATGAGAGAGAGATGTTAGATGCGAGGAGAGAAGATAAGAATTGGAAGACAAGAGAAGAGGGTAGAAAGTAAACCTAAAATGTGTGAGACCTGGTCAGAGATTGAGACGGTTGTGATGATAGAGACAAAAAAAAAGCTAGGGAATTCTTTGGTGAAGGATAGGTGAAAAATGAAACACAACGAGTCAGGTAAGGAAATGGGTACGGTAAGGATATTTTGGGTGGTATTCATATGTGGCCTGCCAAGTGTCCATTTTAGCCAATGTGAATGTTTATATGTTTGGTCTTGTTAACTTCGTTAGTATAAAATTAATGGCATCTAAATTTTTTCCTGAACAGATCGATATTTTAAAGATTGATCACTTAATTGGAAACTTTCAAAGATTGGACACTAAATAGTAAAAATCTGAAAAGGTTGATCACTTATACATTTATTATCCAAAATAATTTTAAGGACTAAGATGTTTTAATTAAAATCATAACCAGTTACATCCTAGTATGTGAAAAATTATGCACATTTTTATACTTTTCAAAGCTTACCTGCAAACTTTTTAAGTTTTCCTAAACTTTTCAAATTCACTTTTCTCATAAAAACTTGACTCTCAACAAGTTCCATAAGTTCCCAAAAGTGATTTTAGGCACCAAGAACTTTTAAGTGAACTATAAAACAAAATATGTTTTGGCTAACAGAAAATTATATACTTTTTAAAGCATGTGCAATTTAAATCCTTTTGGTTCGTATTTACTATTGTTCTATTTTTCTCCTTTTTTGTTATTTGTACTTTTTTGTTATGTTGCTGCTATTTTTGAAAAATTAACATTTTTTGTTTTGAAATATTAATGAGTTATTCTATTTGATGACTCATTAGTTAGTATAAGGGTTTCATTAGCTAGCCAAATTTAGTTTTTTTTAGGTTGAATAAATGTGTTCTGCCCAATAATAAGATTGTCTAATATAAACTAATCATCTAACAGTATCTTTACATGTCTAATAACTAATTAAATGGGAATGTTTATGGATATGGATAAAGTAACTTTAGTTATTAGTCATCTTTATTACATCTTTTGGTTGTTGTATAGATATAAAATTGTTAATCAATATGACAGCTTTGGGTTGTTGTAATAATAAATTCTTTAAGTTTTAGTTCTACTCTTGTTCTTAACAAAAAAAAGTTTGTAGTTCTCATAAGAAGAATTCTCTTCGGCTTCAAGTTTGTGAAGTTAAGGGTACACTCAAATCAATGATAAGATTGCAACTATTTATCTACTTCACATATGTGTTTTTCATATCATGGTTTCGCTTTATTGAGGTAAAGTCCATCTTCTTTACTGGATGATTCAACATGTTTCTTTCTTATTTTTGACATAATATTAAACCGAGTGATTTAGATGATAAAGAGAAGGAAATTAAGGGTTTGAAGCATCAGGTAGATGAAATATTCTAGAGTGTAGATAAATTGGATTTGTTACAATTTTGAAATTATATGCCAATTTGGAATAATATTAAGTTAAGCAATCTTCGATCCTTTGTTGATAGCGCTCTCTGTTTGAATCATAGTAATTCCATGTCATGATTGACTCTTCAAACTTTGGTAGGCTTAGCTATCATGATTATCATCTTAAATAAGCATTACTCTTAACTTAGTTTTATGGGTATTAATATTAAATATCAATTCTTATTGAGTCATAAGTGGGCGGATCATTTAGAAGGGGGTTCTATTTTCACTTGGGGACATTGATGAATATATGAAGTTATTGATTTTTTCTCGAAGTATTACTTAGTGTTGATTGTATTGATCTATGATATCGAATGGTTTCCATATATTGGAAATGTTTTAAACAATTGACATTGTAAATTCATTTTTGTAAATTTTTTGTGAATAAAAAGATGATACGATGGCATTTAAGGAATAGAGAGAGGAACTTCATAGGTATTATATAAATCAAGTAAGGGAAAATGTAATTCATTAAAACTTTGGATTTGGAAAATTAGTTTTGATTTTTCAACATAAGTAGAGCTTTTATTTAGGTGGAGACGTTTATGGAACTTTGGAATAAGAATGACAACTTTCATAAGGAGTACATAAGTATGTATCCATTTTTTTATACTTTCATGAATTTTGCATTTATTGCATTAATTATTATCTTGTCTACTAGCTTAAAACTTAAATGGTTTGCAGTTGCAAAAAAAGAATTGAAGCAGGTCCAAGAGTTATTTATCTAAGAACAAGATAATTTCTTAAATTTGAAGAAGCCAGATTGAAGTTAGTATCTAAGATTGAAGACTCATAGAGACTTGTTTGATATTGAAGAAGAGGACAAACTTTAATGTTGTAGTATAAGATGAAGAAAAAGAAGACATGTTAAATGAATGAATGGATAAAGATTTATATAAGAGTTAAAAGAAGTTGTCTTGTGGACTAGGAAAATTAGGAAAAGATTAGATTATTTTATATTGAATTGTCTCATTTTTGTTATCAAATTGAACTTATGATCTTCATTATTATAAGAAGACGTGTTGAATGAATGAATAAATGAACATAATGAGATTTTTTAACTATTTCTTGGCAGTTTGATTTTCAATAAATTGTTGCTAATGAATGATAATCTATTGCTTTTGTTATTAGATATTGTTATGTAAAAATATTAATATGTTGCCTTATAAACACTTAAATTGTTGCCATATCTATTCAAGGTTATTTCTATATTTTAAAGTTTTTCCATTTCCTTAATAGAAATTTAAAGTAACACTATTAATTTTATTGCTTAATCAGTAAATTGTTTTGCCTTATATTTATAGCAGTGTAACTTTAGATGTTGACCTGAAATCTACTGCATTAGTAATAAAGCAACAATAATTATATTTTTAACTACACTTTTTGTCTATTGTCAAAACATCCTTTTACAATTGTGGAAAAATTAGTCTATATAGAGACTCGTTGATAAAATGGTTTCATTGATGGACTAATATGCTAAATTTTACAAGACTACTCGACTAGAGTTATATATTAATTACATAGAACTGGTTAATCGATTTATGGGAGACTCTCGTTCCAATGGGCTACTAATGGAATAATGAAATGAATGAATTTTAACATTACATAATGTTTATAAAAGGCTAGTTGGTGAATTTTAGCTATAAATAAGTTCTTTTAGTGGTGTATATTGCATCCAAGAGTTATGTGAAATATATACAAGTGAATTAAAACATAAAGATTATTGTTTTATGAAGTATGGATGAAATTTTTTGTTGTTTCTTAGTGAATTTTATGAGTTTTTTTATGCATACACTCTTAGTGAATTTCCCTCTTTAAATACTTTATGAGCCAAGTGAGATATTTTTCAAGTGTATTTTTTAAGGATTGTGAGTTTTGAATTAAGAGGTTGTCAATGTTACTTTAAAGCCTTTGGAAAAGAGATCAATTGTTATACAAGTATCTTTGTGATATTGAAACACCCAACAAGGTGTTATGGAGTAGAAATAGGCGTGGAGATTGACAACGAACATTTAGAAATTTTATTTGCACTTTCTTATCCTGCTCTTTTAATTTAATGTTTTACATAACTATATGTTTTTTATATTACTTATTAAATTGTGGATTAAGATTCTATATATATTTTTAGAAGGGTGTTTTATATTTCTTATTATATTGTTTATTAAAATTTTGTATATTTGTTTAGAAGGGTTGTGAAATTAGGTATAATTAACTTAGAAAATTTTAGATAATCTAATTCACTCCCCTTTTAGATATCATTTAAGATAAACATGTGGTTTCACATCCTAGGTTTCAAATAGGATTAATCTTTATGAATTAGTAAGTAAAGATTACAATAGGAATATATAAATACATTTGTCCCTTCCATTAACCTGGAAAGTAAAAGCATAAGTACGTCACCTTACTTTAATGACAACAATTACTTGTATTGGAAAATTAGGTTGATATGTTTCATACTATCTGAAAATGTAGGCGTATAAGAAATAAGATTTAATGGTTATCACATACTTACTAAAGTTGTAGGAGATAAAAAGGTGATTAAGAAAAAAGAGGAATGGGATAGCAATAAAAAAAAAACCAGTTTTCCCAAACAACAAAGTTGTTTACATATTATTTTGTTTTTTAGGGTACCAATCAAGTCAAACAAAGAAAATTTAGTATATTGATTCACTAATATGAATTATTTAATATATTGCATTACAGAAAATATCTTCTATGTATGCTCATGTCATTAATATTATAAATGCTTTAAAACGTCTAGGTAAGACTAACACTAACATTGAACTTGTGGGATAAGTACTTACGTTATTACTAAAGACATAAAAGGCCTAAGTGATTGCCTCCTAAGAAGCTAAGGGCTTAAATGTCCTCCCCTTAAAGAACTAACTGGATCTCTTTTGATATTCGAAATGAGACTAAAGGAGACATAAGAAGAGGAGACCATATAAAAAAAAATCATGGTGTGCAAGGCATCAAGTGATGTGTATAGTGATTGATGGGGATGGATTATATTGAGTTTTGATTTGTTTTTAACATGGTTTCATCCTTTTCTTTAATTTAAAAGTCCCTAATTTGTATTTATTTTGATTTTCATATAGGATTGATCACTAGACGTAAATATTAGTTGAAAGAGCCAAGTTTAGAGGAGAATTAGAGTAAACTAGATTTAGCAGTAGATGCTAATACTTAAATAGTAGGTTCTTTTAGTCCTCAAAATTGTAGTTCATGATCAAATTACAAGTCCTTCAATGGTGGTTTGATAGGGGAGCATTTAGGGTACTGTTAACCACTGTTTAGCATTGTGGAAATGAAAAAAAAATAAACGAAATTAAGACTTTTTCACCTCTAAACATACTCAATCCTAGAGAGCCAAAAATGAAGATAAGCAAATTTTGTCAATTTTTGGCTCCCATTTAGGTAGCCCTTGCTTTTTATGTGTTTCTCTCTAGATTTTGGTGTTTTGTTGCTTTCTTTTATTCAATGTCTTTATATTTCATTTAGTAGATGTGTTTAAGAGCTGAATACTTAGTTTCTTTTTATTTTTACTATTGTTTTCTATTTTGAGTTTTGTTTAAATACTTGTTAAACCTTTGAATATTGTTAGTTTAATGTTAAATATTTAATTTCTACCATTTTTCATCTTACTTTCTTTATGTTTCCCATAATTTTAGTTTATGTTATTGCTAATTTCATTATATTTAATTAGTTTTCTTTTAGTTTAAAAGATATTTAATAGATTAACGGATTATAATTGTGAGTATTGAAGTGGGTTTTACATGGGTTTTGTGTTTTATACTATCGTTAGATTGAAACTCTGATTAAAGGCTAACAATTAGGAATTATTAATAGGTTTGATCACCCTGTTTGTCATTTCTAGTTTGATTGCTAGGTTTGAACTTTTGATCTCTAATTGTCATTAGAAAATTCCACAGGTGGAAATAGGTTAATTGAATTTGTATGTGAAACTTAATCAATCTTTCCTAGATTTTTTATTCTTTAGGTTATATGATCCGAGTTTGTAAGATTATGGCTTAAGTTAGCTATTCCCTAATTTTTAATGTTGTTATATCTTTCAATCTAGAGATCATATCCTAGGAGATCGCATAGTTAGGGATACATTTTTTATCACATAAGATTTATCTAAAAATGAATAAATGGGAGTGAAGGTTGTACCTAAGTATATAGGCTAGCATCTTAAGGAATAACATAATTTACTTATTTTTGATGGTCGAATGTAATTCATGAATGTCAAAAATATCTTTTGCCCAACTTTTTGTCTTCTTATTAATTTCTTATTATCTTGTATTTATTTAATTTAGTTTACTTTTTTTTACTTTTTTTTATTTTAGTATATGAGGGAATTTTTTATTTCTTTTCTTTTTATTTTACGAAGTATTAGAAATAGATAAAGTCACTAACTAATTCTCTACATCGACCTTTACTTATCTTACTGTACAGTTACGTTAAGTTAGGTATTTATTATTTGGTAGTCAGCAACAAACTCAGCAGTGATGATTGTAAGCCCTATGACATCGAAGAAGTGTGATGAATTGAGTGTTTAAAAAATTTGTTACTAAATTAAACTAACTAAACAACCTAGACCAATTTTAACTATATGAATCACTAAGTCAAAATTCAACGTACAATGATATGATATGCTTATGCTAAAGTCAATCAAATTCAATCAAATATAAATAAAAACAATTTCATAAATATAAACAGATAAAGTAAGAGAGGAATAAAAAGGGTTATAGAGGTTCTCCTATACCAAAGATAAACTATATCCTCTCTCCATATACTTGCTGGAAATTTCAATAAAAATCAATCTTACTTTAAATGGGTGAAGAGTAACCCTTACAACAATCTTGTTTATAAAGGTTAAGAGGAACCCAATACAATATTGATTCTAAGGTTAAAGAGGAATCCAACTAATCTTACTTTCTAGTAGGTGAAGAGTAATCCATTCAATCTTCTTTACATAGGTTATTCTTCAATTTTCTTTAGATAGGTTAAAAGTAACCTTTACAAACACAGCTGAAATATACAATTTTTTTTCTTGCAAAAACCAACCTTTAACTTAGGCTAACCAACACTTAATTCAAGGTTATATAACTTATCAAAAACGTGATCAAAATCAATTGAAGAAGGGGCTCAAATGCAAACAATGTAATGCTTATGTCTTGTGGATTCTCTAATGCTCAAACATGGCATAAATAAATTCAATTCACATTAAAAAATAAAAAAATTTAAATCTTATTTAACATTGATCAAGAAAAACCTTTCAATATTCTTTTTAATAACAAAGAGGAGCCTTAAATACAATCACCAAACAACAAAATCAACTCCCCAAAAATAAGTAACCAAAAACACCTTTTATGGTGTTTCAATGAAGCATATACAATAAAAGTAATTTTGAAACTTCTACAAGCAAATAAAAAATTATGAAAAGTCTCCTCACACCTCTAAAAATCATAAACAATCAAATTGAAGTAACAAAAACGTGATTATAGCATTATATATTTAGATTTAAACAATATTAACCCAAGTTGTTAAAATAATCAGTATTTCAATTTCAACTTTGAAAGAAGTGATTCTAACGTATCAAATGTCACACAATCAACACAATAAACATATTGGAAGCTTAATTAATCCTTTAGGATTGGATTGCAATAATACAAAAAATGTAAGGTATAAAAAAATGTTTAACTCAAGAACAAACCATGAACTTGCAAATTTGTCAAAATATGAAATGTTAAAGTTTATGCCCTATAAATAATCAATTCTAACCTTATAAAATCATGAAAATAGTTTAAACATCTTTTTGGAAGATAGAAAAACACAACTATAATAGGTATTTCGAATTTGGAAACAAAAAAATTGAATTTAATAGAGAAAGATAAGTGTGAATGTTGAAACACCCAAACTTAGATAAATTTGGTGTATATGTCTTTGTGACTTTTAATCTTCCAATATGACCTGTTAATACTGCACAAAATTAATTTATGAAGTTCTTGAACACTTAAACAAACTACTAACTCTAAATTTAGACAACAAAAAATGGATTAAGATAGTCAAAACTGAAGTTTAAACAAGAGCAGCAACAATGGTGATAGTTTTGATGTATGTATAAGTTTAAGTTTGAAATTAATAAAATATCCACCAAAATGTTCGAAAATTAGATTAAAAAATTATAGAATACTTAAAATAATACAAAAAAATAAATTTTCATACCCAAAAATAGATTAGGATAGTTAGAGAAGAGTTTGAACCAAGAACAATAAGAACGTTAAAAACTAGGTAGCTCTGAGGAGTTTGTAATTTTGATCTTGTAAACTTGTCTCTTGAGCATTTGAGAGTGATGAAAGTTCATTAACAGATGTAAAATAGGGTTTTAGAAGGGTTTAGAGCCATTGGGAGATAGAACTAGTAGTTTAGGAGACAAAAAGACATAAAACCCCTAAACCCTAAACTAGCCACTAGAAACAACTTGGAGTAACCTATAAAATTAAGCTTAAAGTAACAATATAAGAGCTTAAAAATAAAAAAAAAACTATAGTACACTCCTAATACCTGAAAAAATGAAAATAATAAATTTACAGTAATAAAAATGGATTTAAGTATTGAGAATTGGAGAACATAGAAGATGATGAAAAACAAAGACAACTTTGAGTAATTAGAGTTCTTGGAGCTTCAATAAATGTTTTAAGTACTTAAAAAATTGAAGTAAAAACTTTAGTTCACTCTTGAGATCTTATAAAAAATGTATATGATGTTTTTGAAGCAATAAAAATTATATTTGAGCATTGAAAAATTTGATTGAATGATGATAACCTACATTCAGAAAGATTTGAGGCATGTCAATAAATGAGCTTAAACTAAACAAATTTCAACTCTAAAATTGAAAAAAAATGACAAACAATTTTTAATTATCCAAACATTTTCCTAACATTAATCAAGATTTAAAACATATATGTAGGATTTTTTAATAAAAAACTTTTAATTAATTCAAACATAGGATTTTTCTTTGATTATGAAAAGTTTTCATTCTTAAATAACCCAAACCATTTCATAAACATTTTATAAACCAAAATTCACATCACAATTATATTCAAACAAATTCACACATATATAAATAACTTCAACCTACATTTCAATTCACTTAAACTTATCAAGAGACATACATTAATAAAATTTGTCACATTACCTTTTGATTAAAAACCTTAATGTCTATATGCCTTTGTAAATAAACTCCTAACATGTTAATATCATAATCAAATTCAATTAATAACTCAAACCACAATTAAAATCCTATATGCAACGGTTGATGCAAATATGATATGTAAATGTAGGGGCCTTTTTAAGTATTGATTAAAATCAAGTTTAGAAAACTTACATTCTAAGATATACTTAACCCAACTAAGCTTGATCTTCTTTCTTGATCATCCCTTATTACTCATCTAACAGTTTCTCTTCACATTCTTCACTTAAAGGACCAATCCTGAGCTCTAACATGTTCAAACTTGAACATCTTTCATTTTCCTATCTTAATTACACATTAAAACTTAACCACTAGCAATAATAATGTTTTGTCATCACCATAACACATGATTGAAACCTCCTTAGTTTAACCTCTTTGAAACCTTAATAAGTGGAATAGATGATGAGGACATAGTTCTCCTTACCAGAAATTACAAAAAGCTCTTAAATAAGAAGATTCCAATGTGAAGACAAGACTTTAAATGAGATAAGCTTTATTCTAAGAATAAATTGAATAACATCACTTGTCTTAAATGTAATAACAAAATTCATTTAATGTGACAATTCCTATTACTTAAAGACAGTGACAAAAAGGAGAAAAAGAAAGAAAAAAAAAGAAGGCCTTACAAGTTACAACATGAGATTATTCAAGTGAATCAAAAAGAGAAGATGAAGCAACAATCATGTGCTTCATAGTAAGTGATGAGGTGCCATCTTCTTTTACTAAAAGCGATGATGAATGTGATATATATTTCACTTATGATGAGCTAGTAGAATAGTTAGAAGTGTTAAATAAGAAAACAGAATAAGTTGTGCACTAAGCATGAAGAAACCTTAAAATTTCTTGAGGAATGCAACTTAGAAAATAAAAATCTTAAACATAAATTAAAATCAAAGAATGTAGATAAAGATAGGATGTAAAATTTGGTAGAAAAAAACGCCTTACTAAAAAAAGAAGTAGAATCCCTCAACGAATCATTTTTAAAATTTACTAAAGGGAATTAAAAATTAAAATCAATGCTAGGAGTTTAGAAGATTGCAAATGATAGACATGGATTAGGGGAGACAAGTTGGAATGCATTATCCACTAGTAAAACTACTTTTTGTAAAGGCTAAGAATTGAGAAAAAGAACTACACCTAAACCATATTAATAAAATGCATCCATAAGTAGGATAGAACCTAGGAAGATGTATTGTATATTCTTAACATAAGACCTAGAAGAGCCCCACAAGGAAAATATTATGCTAAGACACAATATTAATCTTCTAGATAAATTTATCACCTAAGAACTTATGAATCAACGCTTATATATGACATATACTACTTTTTCTTGCACCTATTGTGGCTAGTTAGAATGTTTCACCAAATGATTCAATAAAGACAACTAACTTGCAAGGATCCAAGTTAACGTTCTCATTAAAAATTCATTAAATTTCTTTTGCAAGTGCCTCTAGAAACAAAAGAAATAATCACCAACCTATATTTTAAAGCTAAGTTTAGGTATACATTAAAAGACAATTGGTGATGCACAAATAAGGATACGCACAATTTTTTTTGTTAATATATTATTTTGATACACTTGATGTTTCAGAATAATACTTGAAAAATTGAATAGCTTCAATATTTTTAGTGATGAATAATTATTTTTAAATTCTTTTGTGGTCAATTTTATAGTAACTAAAAATTGTTTGGAGTTAATTATGTATTTTGGGTCTTAACTGCAAAACTATGCATTTTTAACGTAGTGGTCAATGAATTCATATTATCAATCGACCAACTAGCAATGAAATTGAATGATTTTTTGTAAACATATTGAACCTCTTTTAAGACCCTTATAGGAAGGATTTATTTTAGACTTATGTATGACAAGACTTGCCATTTACCTTTATAGTTAGAACATAGGGTATATTGGGAAATTAGAAAATTGAATTTTTATTAGAAGATGACCAGTGAGAAGAAATTATTGCAACTTGATGAATTAGAAACGCTAAGGCATAATGTTTATAATAATTCCAAGTTGTATAAGGAAAGGGTGAAGAAGTGGCATGATGTCCACATTAAGAAGGAGTTTAAGAGTGGGATTTGGTGTTATTATTCAACTTAAAGCTTTGCTTATTTCCTATAAAGTTCAAGTTAATATGAAGTGGCCCACTCCAATTCATTTGATTGCTTAACCATACAGATTTATAATTGGAGAATAACGAAGGTGAAACTTTCAAGGTTAATAGACATAGGTACAAGGCATATTTTGGAGCAGTAACCCTAAATGAAAGGGAAGTGATTTCTTCCTTTTCCTGACTTATCCATGATTGAATTGGTGATGGTCAAGTTAATGACCTTAAACTTATCATGTTATTATTTTTAGCTTGGTTTTTTGTATCGTTTGATAATTGTGTTCATTGCTTGTTGTTTTGTTTCATTCTTGGTTTTTTCCATTTGAATTCCATGAATATTTAGTGGTCATTTGAATGTCTAATGGTTGTTTATATACTTGGTAGGCTTTCCATAGAAAAAAGAAAAGAAAAAGCTCGGATGGAAATAGTCGAAGCCTGGGATAGTACCTATTTGCCCAAGTAATAAGAGGGTTCTTTCTATTAACCTACTCAATTCTTAGAAAATATATTTTATTACCATCAATAATAATAGTTAAGAATGTCATTCGTATGCTATTTTTCAATTTCCTAAATGATTTGACCTTTTCAAACTCTGTCTATAACTCACTATAAGGTTGGGAAAGGGAAACAAAGAGAAGATGTGAGTAAATGAGAGATCTAGCAACAAGTGTTGAGAAGGAATTGGAATGTAATAATATCGATTCATATAATTTATAAACCAAAATGAAGCTAAAAAATCAAAGGGGAGTGAAATTTGTCATGTCATGATTGTGACTATATACGATCATGATAGAGAGAAATGTTTTAGCCGAAGTCAAGATTGTGACTTACCAAATATTCATAAACCCAATCCATGTTGAATGCAAAACAAATTACTAGTTCTACGCTCAAAACTGCAAGTATACAGGTCGTAACTTGTAGTAAAAAACGGATATCAATCCCACAAGGATTTTGCTTACGCATCACTTAATTCAAGCTGTGTTTTGTTTAAGAAACTGATTCAAACAAAATTTAAAAAGATAAATAGAATGAAAACAAACTAAAATAAAAACAAGTAATGCAACCAAAGCCAAAATTGTCAAATAAAATTTGGTGAAATCAAGATTAAAAAATAGGACTTATTGTTATCCCTATTTATTTCCCTCTAGTTTAATTGAATCAATTTATTATTGGCCCAAGATTTCCTAAGATTTTAGCTACCCTCTCTTAGGTTGCAACTAAATGTCACTGGTTAAATAAATTATGATTAACTTTAGAATCTCTCGATATGTAAAAACTTTTCTAAACATTCAACTAGATGCGAAGCGATCCCATAAGCAGTGCATCAATCTATTAAATCTCTTCCTAATAAATCAATAAATTGTCATCTATATGTCTATTAAATGCCAACTATAATTGTACATTTAACACAAATTATCAAGCTTACTCTCTCAATTTTTTGCAAGATTTTAAACTCAGTATATAACACAAACATTTATAACATTAAATCAATAACCAAAGTTCAAAAATAGTTGAAACAACAAATCCTAAAATCACTCTACCCACTTATATTAGAAATAAATTCATCCATATCTATATTCTCTAAAATAAAAAACATATTGGGAAAAAATAAGATAAATAATAATGAAGGTTGTCTTCCCATTTTGTATATGAAAATATGGAAAATGGAGGCTTGATAAAGCTCTTGATGGTTGAATCTTGCTTATAGCTTGAAGTTTTAAAGCTTGGTTTGACGGAGAGGAATTGGAAGGTGGCGGCTTGATCTCATTGCAATGTGACTTGTGGTTTCTGAATGTTTTTTTTCAGTGTTGGCCGGGTCCCCTTTATTTGTTATGTGCTGCGTTTTGGCCAAGGGTTTAAAGTTGTCTCTCCACTTGCTTCCCCTGGAACTGTTTTGGCAAAGCTTTTTTGTCTTGGTCAAAATTTTTTATCCTTTAGTGGTTTCATTTCTCTCTAGGCAGGTTCTCTTATTACAGGACTTCATTCCTTGGTCAAAGTGGAGAGGAGACTCTCACTTGGGAAATAGCTCTCCCCAGAATTGAAACATGAAGGGCTTTGTAAATGGTTGCCTAGGGAAGCATGTTTTTCCAAGTTATTAAGCATTCTTCCTTCATTGCTTTAATCCTAATTTAGTGCTTCTTTATTTATCCTAATTTTTCATGATTATTCCTTGTTTTTTCATCTTTCTTCCAACTTTAATTTCCAACTCTAATTTATCTTACATAATAAATAATTACACCAATAAGATTCAATTCTAACCAAAAATCAACAATTAAATGAAAAAACATAAAATATGAATAAAAACACTAGAATCATCAGGACTTACCCCAAACTAATACCAAACATAAAAGAAACAATAATGAAGATCATGCTAAAGAAAAACAAACAAAATAAGCCTTAAACCCCAATAATATCAACCTATCATGCAATAATGACATGCTAAACACATAGAAAAGCATATATTAATGCACAACTATCAAGTTCCTCACACTTAAACCTTTGCTTATCCTCAAGAAAATCACATACAACCATTTAATTATATCACCACATTTTCATAAAGATCAAATCATGCAATCCCTTAAACTTTGACTAACTCAATTGTCAAGCTATTACACATATTATGATTACTTTTCATTAGTGCACACAAACAAAATCAACTTATGAAACCATAGCTCAATGATAGTATAAAAGCAAAGTGAATCTTCCTCACGATTTCACTAAATTCTCTTAAGTGTATACGAGTTAATGTTTTGCTTAAACTTCTTATTGAAAACCATAATACCATAGTCTTGCTAATACACCAATTTTTCTCCACAATGATTACACTCTAAGAATAGATCAAAAAGACTTTGATTCGAGTTGTAATGTGGCTAGGGTTATGGTGAGTTAAAAAGTTTTAGGGGTTCATCACAAGCTTTCATCAAGTACTAAATGTACGAAAGGGATAACAAAGTACATTTATGAGATACACATGTATATATTACTACTACGCACTTATTGATGCTACTAAAATGTTCTTCCTTTTTCTATTCTTGTCTTTTTCATATATTTTTTTTCTTTTTGTTCCCTTTTTTTAAGATTTTTTTCTTCTTTTCTTTCTTTTTTTGTATACTAACGAAGAAACAATGAAAAAAATTACAGCTAAATGCAATGTTTTCTAAGAGTAGAAGTATCACTCAATTCATCTCAGAAAAAAAATGTAGCAAAAAATCCCAAACTAATGGATCACTCAGCACTTTATTAAACTTGTGATTGGGAAAGCTAATGGGGTCTGAGGTTTTAAAATGGGGGTGTTTTCAAGAAACAAAGGGTTAAAGGCTCAAGGAGGTAGCAGGGGATAACAAAAGGGTAGATCATTTAAGACAAGGGTTAACACAAAAAGGTTCTTAATCATTTCTATATAGCATGCATCTAGTAGATTTTAACTAACTCAAAGCAAGTTTTGAAGGTAATTACCTAAGGAAGTATCACACATATAAAGAAATAAAATGACTATAGAATGGAGTTATAAAGACTCAATTCCTCACATAGGCTCAAATAAAAATCCATTATACTTGTATATATTATCTCATTGGTCAAGTGTCAAATTTTGAGTAAGCTGATATGACCAACTACTTTTATAATTCAATATGGTTCGCTCTCTACTCAAGTAGCCTAATTTGAGTTCAAGCCTGCACCCAATCTCATTCCAACTGGCATGATAGAATCTCATGGCAACAAATTAAAAATGATTCAAGTGTAGCTCCATTGCTAACAAAAATAACAACCTAATATGCTTAAACGTGCATCCTAAA
>JAOXYD010000008.1:19877033-19903494 GCA_028565735.1 Pinacopodium congolense | reverse complement strand
AGTTGATAGTTTTAAGTTTGTAAAAAGTTTTAATACCCAATTCACCCCCCCTCTTGGGTGCCATAGGACTTACATAAAATAAAAATCATTAAAAAAAGATAAGACAAATGTTAGGTTGCCTCCTAACGAGAACTTCTTCAATGTCATAATCTCAATGACCTTATCAAATTCATACTTTCTCATTATTTTTGATCTGAGCATATTTTTTCTTGATCTTCCTTTTAGAGCTCCTAGAATTCTTACAAGTTTCTTTCTTTCATTCATTAAGCTTCCTTAGTTAAAAGGTAGACCTCTCCTCTACTTATTTATGCTCCTACATAAGATTTTAAGTTCTTGCATTAGATATAGCTAAAAAAGAATAATTTTCTTTCTCATTATAAGATGACTTATTTGTTTAAAAAGTAGTAAAAGTGATTGATTTATCCTCAATTTTAAGGATCAATTTCTTCTCTTACTCGTCTCTTAAGACCTTTACGATTGCTAGAGATGGCCTACATAGGATTAAGAGACTTTATCTTCATCCTCCATATCTAAGATCATAAAATATATAAGAAATATAAATTTATCAACTCTTATTTGCACATCCTCAACCTTATCCCTATGATATTTTATCAATTTGTTAGGTAGATGAATGCTAATCCTAGTAAGTTTTTGTGATCTCTAACCCTAACTCTTAAAACATATTATGAGACATTAGATTAATGCTGGCCTTTAAGTCAGCTAAAGTTTTATCCAAATTTAAGTTACTGATAGTACAAGGAATCGAAAAAACACCTAGATTTTTTAGCTCTTAGTGTAGCTATCTTACAAAAAACTATCGAGCATTCTTCATTTAATGTCTCCTTTAAAGAGTAATATAACATCTTCTTGATCAAAGGAGATCATTTTGTAAAATTTGAATACTTCAGTACCTGTAAAAAGGATTCAACAATAGGGATGATAATGTGTAATTTCTTAATAAGGTCTAAAACATCACTTGAATGCTCCTCTTGTTTATCTTCATATAGCCTACTTGGGTATAGAATTCGTGGCTGGTACTCCCTTACTTCCTTCTTTTTCTTTTGCTCCTCCTTCTTCTTAGTATTTTTCTTCTCATTTTTCTTCTACTTTAACTTTCATAGTTTTTTATTCAACTAAAGACTCTTCATCATTTCTCAAAACAACCACATATATCTGTGCCCTTGATTTTTTTTAAGTATTGTCTAGCAAGCTACTTAATTTCCTCTCATAAATATTTTTAGCCAATTGCCCCACTTGAATTTCCATATTTTTTATGGATGCTTCGATATTCTAAAAATAAGCATCCAAAGTTATAATTTCTTTGGCTAATAACCGCTCCAAGCTGGGTTTTCTAGGCTGTTATGGTTGAGATTGAAAGGTTAATAGCTTTGCCTTTGTTGGTCTAAACACATTTAAGAAAATATCGGGCAATTTATCCACCCCAAGTTGTACTTATTGCTATACAGATCATTTATTAGCCTATTCCCCACTTAATCAACTTGTACAACCTTTCCTCCACTTTTTATTGTCTTTTATTCGTGATTAGGTTGTCTTCCTTCATAAAAATTATAGCTTATCACTTGAGCTAATGTAGAAAAAACTATGATGGTCTTCAATTTTATATTTGACACATTTAGTTTAAACTCCAAAGACGTCACTATATCAACCTAATGCACACCTTCACTTGACTTTGGTTTTTTTTGTACATTCCCCTATTCATAATTACCTATGCATATGTTTTTAATCCACTCTTATAGCTGTTTAGGTTTCTTAGAACTTGTTATACCCCAGAGGATGCATCAATTAATTATTTTATGGCATAACTTAAACCACCATAAAATGTTTGCATAAGCATCCTCAAGTTAAAGCTGAGATGTGGACATTATCTTAGCAACTTTTTCCATCTCCCTTATGCATCATAAAGTATCTCCTTATCCAATGATTTAAAGGATATTATATCAATTTTTTAGCCTAGGCAATCTCGATGTAGGAAGTACCTAGTTAGAAATTTTTCTACTAACTGGTTCCAAGTTGTGATGGAACCTAAAGGGATGAACTCAAGGAGGACTTGGCCCTATGTCTCAGTTTGAATAGGAAAATTCTTAATCAAACTACTTTTTCTAATACTTCATTCAGCTTAAAAGTGTTACAAATATTTATAAATTTTGCATTTTGTGCATTTGGGACCTTATCCCGCAACCCATAAAACTAAACATAATTTTAGATCATTTATATCATTTGAGGTTTTATTTAGAAATTTTTAGCCTCTAAACTAGATCTGTGTATGCTTGACTTAGTTCCTTGGAGTGAAGAAATTGAAATCTCTTCATTTTTAGCTGTGCTGATGGCCCAATTTCTCTAACCATATTGTCCTTTAAATTTATTCGTTGACCTTAATTTGTTCCAAACTTTCAAAATTCTTCTATTTTAATGTTGAACAAAAGGTCTTCTTAACTTCAAGTTCAGGTTTGAGTAAATGCACTAATATACCTACTCTTGAAAAATCATAAACTAGATAAGAGATTAAGAGAAGAATAGTTCTTAATCAAATAAACAAATGCAAAAAAATAAAATAAACAAAAGAAAAATGATTACATTAACAAATATTGGGATTTTCGAATGAATAAGAAATATTATGTACAGTCTTTTTTAAGTTTTAATAAATTAAAAATTCAAATCTCATTTAAAAAATACTATGACCTAATAGACAAGTGTCCCTATCATTCTATAATATAGGTTATGTGATTCTAGATGTCATTCCACAAAGATTGAATGATTATCAACAATTTCTGTCTCTCCAATATCTATTCGAAAATGCCTATTTTATATGTCTTTTAAGCATGCCCAATTTTCACACATATTTGGTTAATTACTGAATAAGATGTTATTTATTTTGTTTTGGATGAGTATGAATGTTTTTATAGGTTTTTTGGTGAGAACAAGATCCTTATTGAAAAAAATACTCCATTCATTACTTGATAAGGATGAATTTTGTTAAGTTTTGGTATGTGAATTAACTTGAATTCATCCCTATTTTTTGTTTAAAAGTACTCAATTTGTATTATTATATGTTGAACGATAGGTTGAATCTTCTTGCATAAGTTATAGTTCAAAGCACCAATTTTTAGAAGGAATTGGAGCAAAAATAAATTAAGGACTGTCAATCTAGACCATCAACAATGATTGCTGCTAATCAACAACAGCTTAAAGTAGACCGTCAACATAGGTCGAAACCTAGAATCTTCAATGATGGTTCGACAAACCACTATTAAGGGTTAATGAATTACCGTCATAAACAATGTCAATAAAAAAAAAGGGCAAAGAGGTCTTCCCTCATTCTCAGCTTTACGCTACCTGGAAAGGGTATAAAAGGGTCCAAAGAAGACAGAGATGTCATTTAGTAGTAGCCATTACATCCGTTATGCTTACTTTCCAAGAATTTTCTTTATGTTTTAGGGTTCTAAGTTGGATTTTTGCTACTATTATACTTTCCACCTCTTCAGATAAGTTTTTTTTAGGTTTTATTAAGTCTTATTTACTATTATTGAGCCATTCCATACTCTTTTTTTTCAATATTTCATGTTTCAAGAAAATTAGATTGGATGTTTAATGATTTTGAGTGTTGAATCCTTTAAACAATGTATGGATGCTTGAATATATATTAATAGATATTTTCTTTTCAATGTCCAACCTTGATATTAATTGTTTAAGTATGATTTTTAGCTATTTAATTTCTATTTTTATCAATTACTAAATGTGTGGCAAATTATCTAATTATTTTTCTTTAATTTATGGTGTTTTTAATTGGGTTATGCTCATATTTGAATTTTATGGATTCACTTATGTTCTAAACTATTTAATATTAGTTTTTATTCTATTTTTTAGTGTTAGGTTTTTTTTTGTGTGTGTTTAGTTTAGGTTTTGTGTGTTACGTTGAATTAAGTTGAATGCTAGTGTAAAAGCATTTGGTTTCCACTATATTTATTATTAAATCCTAATTTTTACTGTTTATTTTTATATTTTTAGCATGTTTATATTGAATTTATTTCTTATTTTTGTTATAATTAATATATTTGGCTAAGTGTTTAAGGGTTTGAAGGTATTGAAGGGATGATGGGTGATTATTCATGAGAATATAATTGGGATTTTATTGAATTGCCTTTTCTAAGGTTTGGTTAGATTGGAACTTTGGTTTAATGTTAAGAATTAAGGGTTATTATCTAGGCTTGATCACCCTTTTCATATTCCTAATTCAAATGCTAGGATTAATGTTTTTGTAAGTAGCCATAGGTTTGTTTGTCTTATAAGAAAACTTAACCAATTCGTCTAAGGTTGCAACCCTTTAGGTTATACTTTCTAAGCCTGTGTAATCATGGCCTAAGTTAGTCGTTCGATATTGCTTAATGCTTCTGTGCTACTAAACTTAGAGAGCTTATTCTAAGTTATAATAGAGTTAAATTGTATTTCTAGAGATTTTTAGATTTACCTATTTTGGAGCAACTTAGGATTCAATAACTTGTTTGGATCCATAGGTTAAATTATAGCTAGAACACCCTTTGTTTAGATTCAAAGATCGATGATTGTTTCAAAATCCTAATGATACCTTTTACCAATTTCTTTGATATTATTATTCGTTTTATCATTTTTTGTATTTTGTTCATCTCTTTGGTTACATTAGCTGCATTTTAGTTTTTTTGCTTTCATTTCATTAGTTTTTAGTTTTATTTTTTATACACCATTCAAAGTAGTAATTGCATTCTAACTCCTTGCGGTTTTCTCTAACTTGCAACAGTTTATAGTGAGGTTTGGTTAAGTTTATTATTTGAGAGTTTGTGCTGAGCTAGACAGTTTAAAAGTAAACATAAAATGCAAACTTCACATTATATGGACTAATAACACATTAAAAGGTCACTATTTAAAAAATTTAAAGTTTACTAAGACACTAATCAACTATTAACTTATATTGATCAACCAATACTCACCTAAACCTTACATTGGTAGACCAAAACACATGGATACACTTTTTTTTAATTTTTCAAACTTCCAAAACCCACTCTTTTTTATAAATACTTAAATAAAAAATGTTTAAAAATTTTTAAACTATTTTAATTTTTAAAAAACTTTTTTTAAAAAATAAAACCTTAATTAATCTTGAATTTTATGTAAACAATATGCATTGTTCAAAATAATATGTAATGCATAGCGTATGAAGAACCCTTAAAAAATTTCAATGATAAAGACAATATTTAAATTAAAAATTACATAGATTTCATCCCATCCTTTATTTGTAAGATATTCTTCATGTGACATCCTTTTGGCTCTAATGTGTTTTCTTTTCCATCCTTCACATTTTTATCTTTCTAATGCATCAATAAAGGGACCATTAGTATTAATTATGTTTTATCATCATCAAAAGAATGATTAGAATCTCCCTTGGTTTAACATAATAGTCGTATAGTTTTAAGTGTCTAACATATATACCTTGGGTACTCTCCTTACTAAAAGGGAAGTAGATAACTTAGAATTATCAAATATAATGATGTAAAGTGATTGAATAACTCAATTAATAATTTAGATCATAAGTATCAAAACAATGTGATATGTTATATAATAGAGTAAATGACAAAACGATTTATAGTGGTTAGGTCCCCTTTTTGATTTTATATAAACTCTCTAAGTGCCTTAAGGTGAGAAAAAAAAAGTTGTAATGCATATTATTTCAATTTGAATTTCCTTGTAACTTAAAGAGAATCCTAGTTTAACTCTCTTATAGCCAATATACCCTAAATCATTAAACATATAATAAAAAACCACATTTTCCCTAAATCACATAATAGTTTATAAACTTTTTCCCTAAAAACAAATTTCAATTACTTACAATCATAAGTGTATTTTAAATTTCACTTTAATTCTTTTTAAACTTCTTTCAAGGAACATGTGGTCATACTTTAAGGGTTTAAAATTCCCATTAAAGCCTTTCTCATCATCATGATCCAAATAAGCAAAGAATATTACAGGGAACACCTTTGTCTAAAAGCATCTTTTATAAACAAATTCCATAGGGGTGATTGTCCACATCTTCTTATAGTTAATTCTCCATTATTTATGATTCTTTAAATATCATTTAAATTATTCTCTTGAAAGTATTTTAAGTCATTATACTTCTTTGTTCACAATTTGAAACCCAATAACTAGAATGCATTGACGTCTTTAGATGGTCAATCTTGAAGTTGGTTTATTGCAATCTAAAAAACATTAGGAGTTTCAATGTGTATTTTAGAGTATGATATTGAGATACTTATGAGGTACTTATATTGAAATATATATTGAGATTCTAAACCAATTTACAAAATTAAGAATAATTTATTATTATGACAAACAAGAACTAGCCTTTATTACTAAACTTAGTTCGCTAAATGGTAAGAGAGAAGACTAGTGATAAAAGATTATTTATAATAGCATAGCAAAAAATTCCACTTCAATTAAATGATACAATGATAGTATATTGTTTATTTCCCTAAAAATTAAGTTTTTATGAAGTTTTTTTAATTAAATATCAGCTTGTGTTTTTATATACTTCATAAGAAAAATATTTATTTAAAATATATTAAAATTTTTTTAATGGAGGACAAGAAGTTTATAAGTTATCATGGGTTTTATATGGTCTAAATCAGGTGTTAAGAGGATAATATAGTAGATTATATGAGTATTGGCATCATATGACCTATAACAAAAATTGAAGACATTCTATATTTTATCTTAGTTAGAATAGAAAGATATCTACTAGATTTACTTTATGTAAAATTATTTTTTATTATATAAGGATGTTTAACTTAAATAAATGCATTCAAGTTAGAATAGAGGAAAAAATTTAATTTTTAAAATTTAAAAAGAAGGTAAAACATCTTTTTGTTTCAACATAAGTATTAAAAGATGCTAAAGAAATTTCAAATGAAGAAGAGTAAATTAATGGCCTCCTCTTTAATTTAGAAACTCTTTAAACATTATGATTAATAAAAGAAAGATGCCACCACGTCCCAAAATATAGTTGGTAGTTTCTTGTTTTTGAAAAAATAATTTAAAACATGATATATTTTTTACTAGCGTGTTGACAAGATTTGTGTAAAAGCTCAGTAAAACCTAATATGTGGCAACAAGTGTCTAAGACAAATTAAAAATAATGCAAACATTATTTGATGTTTTAAAGGGAGAAATCTCATTTTTAACAGGGTATTTAAAGTCAACAAGTTGTTGGTGAGTTCTCTCCTTGTTTCAATGAATTCTAAAACTCCTCTCGTTCTATATAATTTATATATAGCTGTTTCAAATGCTATTATGAAGTTGATCGAGTAAGCCTTCAATATCTATCTCAAGTCAGATGTCTATTTAATCATATTTGGCCAACCATTTATGAAATAGGAGAGGTTATGCATTCTTTGAATCCTTTTCCAAAAGATGTTAGTAAATTCACATTGAAAGAACAAGTGCATAATGGATTCAATTTCCATGATATAAAGAATGCATAAGGAAGAGATATTAGTTATGCCATGAAGCTTGACTTTGGTAGTAAATTTTCATTTTATTTCTAGCCATTAAATAAATTAAATTCTTAGGTGATTCATTTAAACCAAACAAGGTTATTCCAAGGTACTTTAAGAGCATTAGGTTACAATAATTCCTACTACACTTGTTGGTAAAGGACCTAGAGGAGTTTTGTAAGCAAATGGTTTTATCTTTGATAGTTAATTGAGGATAAAAGTTAGAGCAATCATGAGCAGTTTGTCCAACCAATCTTTACTAAGGTTGAACTTATTATCATGCAAGACATTTTTTATAGTGACAAGCTCAAAATTAAACTCCTTATATATGTAAACTCCTCATTATTAGTTAGAGACCCCAAAGAACTCAAATTGTCTTGTTAGAAATTGTGTTACCCCTATTTTCAAAGTTTTTCTTGATCAAATCTCTTATATGATGCATGAATTTAAGGATATAAAGCATAGTCCTAGAAGTGTTATAGATTAGCCAAAATATTTGATCCCTAACCCTCCTTCTCTTTTTAGCAGACATATATCATTCCATTTTCTAGAACTTTGACAGAAACTGTGGAGATGCATTAGGTGATCTATTGAATGAAACTATAAGAGAAACCAAAAGCACGCATTGTATTAATGATGACGAACCAGACTATTGAATAATAGTCTTATTAAAGTCTGTTTTGTTTATATAATTGTTAAAGAAGTTCTTCCTATTGTAATTTTTGTAAAGATCATAATTTAAAGGAGTGCTCCCTCCTTTTAGCCTTGAGATAAGAAATTTAGCTATTAATTTATACAATATAATAGTACAAAAAATAGGCCTAAAATCCTTTAAAGAATTTGGATTTGGATTTTTTTTACACCAAGGTAATAAATGTTCTATTAATTTCCTTCAACTTAACCCCTTCTCAAAGAACTCCAAAACTACTTTAGTTACTAAAGGTTTCAACATATGCAATGATTTAAGGAAAAATAAGGCATGAAGAGCATCTGGACTTGGATCCTTATTAATACACAAAGAAAATATAGTTGATTCTTTTTCAAAGTCTGTGAAAGACTTAGTTAACAATTCTGCATCTTCTATCAAAATTCTTTCAATAAAAGACTAAAGCAATAGCACTAAAGATAAGTCATTAAAAAAGTCACTAAGTAGACATTTAACGTAAGCCAAGTATTCCTCCTTTAACTCCACCAGAAAAGATATCACAAATCCATCTTGATTTTGAAGGGAAGTGATTTAGTTAAAATTGTTTCCTGATAGAATAAAATTTTTTAAAAGGTATAAGTTATATCTCTATCTTGAAAACATTATATCTTTGATCTCTGCCAAAGAACATAGCAGTTCACTTTAATAGCATGTAAATATTCCTATAATCCTCTTTTTTCCTCCTATTGTCTCAATGGATTCAAAGGATTAGAAGCCACAGATTTTGTATCTTATCAAGATTTTCCTTAGGTGAATAAATAATTGCATATCTATTCTTATATTTTCCCAACTTAAAAAGACTTAACTCCTACTTAATTCTTTGTAGTTTTCTCATATAAATGAAAGATTTATACTCTTTAAAGCCATGTTGGAGGCCTTTATAAATGGCAGTCTCAATTTATGAGTCATGAACTAGATAAATATAGATACTAAATAGAAAATGGCTTTTATTCCTTATGCTTAATCCACTAATAATGATAAGAGTATAAACAAAGAATAATTGGTTGTTAAAAAAGGATAAGCTATCAAGAAAATATTTAACCATTGGTTGTTGACCATTGCTTTATCTTCTTCTTAATGAATCGCTTTAATAGTTGTTTATTATTTACAGTGAAAATTAGTCCCTACATTTTAAGATCAGTAATACCTATCTTTGATTAATTTTACCCCTTGAGAGATAACTCCCCCAATCACATTTGTCTGAGGTTGTGATAATTTAAGAAAAATAAAAGCTCAATCAAATTTGTTAATCTAGCACTCATTATTTTGAAGGTCATTATTCTAAGAAGCAGACTCTAATGAATGTCATGTTAATTGAATTTTATGCTTGCTATTTAGATTTTTAACTCGCTTTGCAATTGATATCACGGGTCTATAATCTAAGAGTTTCTATTTGACTCAAGTCTCATTAGCTCCATGTAATCTCTCATAATAAATCTTCTACATATGGACTTCCATTTTTTGTGAATATGATCTAGTAGGGGATTCCATTGATATGATCAAAACACTTCATCAAGATAAAGTTCATCAAATTCATTCAATTGCATCAAATTGATAGATGTTGGCAAATCTTGTCCAATGTCAACTATTATACATACCATAACATAACTAATCCTTTCCATAATGGCGGGAGCCTCGTACATACCTATAGGCTTTTTAACAAAACTTGTTGGATGACTAAGTCTGCCATTGGTCCATTATTTCAATGGTATGTTATGTATAATTATACAAATCGATACTTGTTTAAGCCTAATCTCTTAAAATTGAATATCTTATCTCTACCTTTGAATAAAAATGGGGATATTATTGTAATTTTAGGGGTCATTATCAAGAACTTTCTATGCAATTAGAGAGGAGCTAAATTTGAATAGGAAAAGACCATCCTCAGTGAGCAGCACCTTCTCCAATCTTTGACTCTTCCAAAGCTTTTGAGCCCATTAGTTCTATAATCAAATCTTTTTGTTAGTTAAATCACATTATTAAAACTGATTATTATTGAAAACAATGATTAAAGAACAGAAAAAAAGAAGTTGCAATTCCTTTCAGACTTAAATTTCAAGCAAGAACAAAAATAATCATGAACAATTAAATAGATGCAAATTAAATTCGAAAAAAGGTAGTTTATCTTCAACCTTTTTTAGTGTGTTATTAGAAAACAAAACGAATGAAGCAACAAGTGAAGCATAAGCCAGGTTGAAAACAAAACTAGTTCTGCAACAATGCAACAACTTTGATCTTGATCCCTTAACTAGTTGGCCAAATATGTTCTGTTGCTTGTTTAGTTGCAGATTATATCCAGCCATAAAGAAGTATGGTGAAAGTATGCTTAACCCCTTCTAAAGTTTGATGAATTAGATGATTACTTATTATTTATTGACTAATATGTTTACGAAGTAGGAACTGTTTTACTGTTTATTTTTCTTGCTTGTAACAGTAGCATATTTTAGTACTTTGGCAGAAGAAACAAAAATCTAGGAATCTGTAGTTCAGCTACTTTTTGTATGTTTACATCAAATTAGAATAAAAAGCTAAATGTAAACCCCAGATTGCCTTCCTGGTTCTCTGTTTTCTTCTGTGCAAATGTGTTGTTCCTCCTGCAACATACAGTGTTGCTTTTATTTGTATCAGTTTCAAATCCAATCACATTTTTGACAAACTGAAACACAACGTTACACATAAGACTGCATTACCACATACCATTGGCATCTTTAGGCTAACAAATTTTATCTTCTTGTCTTGCAAATACAACCTGACTAGTAATGGATAGGATAAGGAATAATGATCGGAAGTGTTTTCTGGGACAAATAATATTTGGGAATCGGATAAAGATATCAGGAAATGTGTGCACGTACTGACTCCATGGTTCATCTCAACTTTTGAAAGCTCCATTGTGGAAATCGAGAATAATTGAAGAAGCAGTCGTACGAGCAGGTGTCTACATGTATGTCTCGCATTTTTTATTTTGCCTTTTGGAATCTAAACTTAACCACGCCATCTGAGGAAAGGCAAATAATGATAAGAAAATGCCATAAAGATGTCCCACAGATATAGCAGACCTGAACATGTATATAAGGTCTGCCCGCCCCAAACAACATGCTTGCCAACTGCATTCCCAATCTCTTCTACCATTAATCATCACAGAGCCACTCTGCTGACGTACTATTTTGGCCATTAGTAGTTTTCTTCTTCAGGTTAGTTTCAATCTCTTCAGACTCTCTATTTCAAGTACTAAAGGTTTTGATTTATCTAATCATAATCCGCAAGCTGCTAGCACAGCTTACCAAACTGTACACTCCCATTTTTTCATGCACTCTACCCTCCATGGCGGCCGCTCAAATGTCAAAAGTCCTTGGAATTCAATCATTTACTTTTAATCTTATATAATTTAAAGAATTACAAGTGTTTACTCTGGAGACGAGCTTGCTGATGTTACTTTTAATCTTACCCTTTGCTTAAGCTTGAACGCTTAAAAAGTTTGTCGCGTTTTTACTCAACTAATCTGATCTATTTCGATCACTAATAGTCGAAAAGGAAGTCGATATATAATTCCCAATTTCGTATCATCAGATAATCACCATGAGCCGGACAACAGGAGATTGGTTGTGTGCTGCATGCCAACACCAAAATTTTAAGAAACGGGACGCTTGCCACCGATGCCAATATCCAAGATACGGTGGTCCAGATGTAGCATCCTACTTATGCAACCGCACAGAGGTGTTGGCTGGTGACTGGTATTGCACTGCAATGAACTGTGGAGCTCACAACTATGCTAGCCGTATGAGCTGCTATAGATGTGGTGCAACCAAAATTGATTATGCCCCTGGCTTCGGAGGTAGCATGTGTGGCTCCGATGGTGGTGCTCCTCCTGGCTGGAAAACCGGTGACTGGATGTGTTCTAGGTCAGTTCAACTCGGCATTTTGTCTTAGAATTAACTTGCTGAGATAAGACATGACTGTTCCATAACAGATTGTTCGTATGGGCTATATTAATCAGTGAAATAGCACTGCCGCCTTAAATTGCATAGTCACTCAGTAAGCATGTTTTGGATATTATGTCTACTCTGCCACATGATGTGTCTTCGACATGATAATCTATTCCAATAATCACTGCTAATCCCATCTGACAGAGTCGGATGCGGAGTGCACAATTACGCTAGCAGGACAGAATGTTTCAAATGCAGAACTCCAAGGACTTGTGGTAATTGCTTTTCCTCCAATCCCTGCTCATCGTTGGGAGGAGACTAGAAGGGCTGTTTTGTATTTAACTTCAATTCTTAGAACTTGCAGGTGCTGCTGATTAACAGTTACAAATGATAAAAAGGAAGACAATGCCATGCAAACTCCACAATCCTTTGATGATTCTATTCCCTGACACGCAGAATTTCTCTTTTCCTTCAATCAGTTTTCAGATAACTAAGCGCTAGGTTCAGCATGGTCGAAGAAGACCTTTTTGCAGGAAGCAGAGCTATGTCTTACAACTGTTATTGGCTTTGCTCTTGCTTGAATAAATGTTCCGTACCTTCAGTTCTTAAATGAAAGCTTACAAAATCCCGTCTTTTTCTCCCTTTCTTTACCCCATGCTAGGTTCCAGAAATGAATAAAAATAGAAAAACAAACAGACATGTATGTCATCATGTTTCTGTCATTGCGTTTAAGGAAACATGCCATTAATGTGTGGAATTGGCGGCAAAGATCAGCCATATTTACTTGTCATAATCATGCCGCCACCACCGACCAAAAGACGCTTGGATTCAACCAACGGCTAAAATAACAGTAAAGAATATATAATAATAATAACCATAACGAATTGGAAAACGGACTATAAGATTCAAGGAATCCCAGTGACTTGTTCGCTTCAAAGGACAGGCTTTCTGTCATAGCAATTTTTTTTTATTTAAAAGATAAGTCCAAGCAGTAATATAAGATCCCTTTAGGCATCAAATCTTGAAGAGCTATATAATTACTATCCAGATAAGAACCTGATACCCCTCTTTTGAAGCATAAATTCAATACCAAGTTCAAAGTAAGCCAGCTCCAACTTTAGCTTCAATATTTTTCGCCTTTTATATTCATGATGTAGCAGTAGTCGAACCAGGCATTTAAGTTGATTCATTTACTTGATGGTATAAATCTCTCCTAAATGTGGGAAATTGTTGATAATAAAGCTTAGAATTTACATTCATTTAAGCTTCCCTCAATATTGATTGCAATGGGCCTGACGTGGTCTCGGATAATGAATATTTTTATTTTGTTAAATAAAATGTTGAATATAACCAAATTGTTATTTAAATTGCCCATATAACATCAAGTAAACCTTAAATAATTCATTAGCTTTTAAAAAAATAACAACACTTATTTCCACGCATTTACACAGTTTTATAATAATCATAAGTTTTGATCATTTAGATATTTTCATAATAATGACAATAATAATGTATTATGTAATATGTACTTATCATTACGTTTTGTTAAAGAAATGTTAGCCCTTAATGACATCTAATAGGGGGTAAATTCAGTGCTAATAAATTTAAAACTTTTTTTTTGTCACATAAAAATACAAATTAATCAAATTCTAATAGAATGATAATATGAAATGACAATGTAACTAAATGCAATCAAAAAAATATTAATAATCTAAAGAGAATAGGAAAGAGATATTGCAATTTAATTTTTTTAATAGTTTGTCAAATAAATCATAATTATTTCCACTCTTTAAGAGACTTGGAATTGCACTAAACTATTGTTCAACTAGATAAAGATAAACCTTCTTAAACATTTTCTTTTTTTATTCCCCCGAAGAAACCATTTTATAATCTTAATGAAGAATAGCCCCAAATCTTCTTGAATTATACAAGCACTAGAAATAACTTCCTAAGTGAACTTTACTACTTTAGGCCTTGCTTACTATACTATATGTGACGGTTGTAATTCAAAAAGAGTAGCCAACCATCGCACTGTAAAAATTGGATAGGTTCGATCTAGGGTTATTAGGGCCTCCTAAAAATAATTACAACTTTGCCTTTTCGTGAACGAATTTCAGGATTTGCTGCTATGTTTGCTTCATTTTTCTGTCAAGACATCCTGCAATTTGTACTTGAATTCCTTTTATATCCGCCTATTCAGTTAATTCAATAGCCTTTTTTATTGCTTTGCGAAAAAAGAAAGGAAAATTTTGGAGATTTGAGAAATAACAAAAAAAATGAAGCAAGTGCAATTAAAAGCAAAAAGACACGTGACCTTGAGAGGCCAAAAGGGAGGATGTAAGTTTCACTTAAAGAAGGCTAATTGAATCAAGCAAAGTGGGGGGA
Organism: Pinacopodium congolense; assembly: GCA_028565735.1. NCBI lineage: Eukaryota > Viridiplantae > Streptophyta > Magnoliopsida > Malpighiales > Erythroxylaceae > Pinacopodium > Pinacopodium congolense. Next base: position 19,888,942 of record JAOXYD010000008.1, on the reverse strand, counting down.
CGTGAGTTGGATCGAAAAAGGAGATGTGGGCTAAAAACAAGAAGAGGGTTTGGGGCGGCACAAAAAAAAAGACATGGGCTAAAAACAAAAAGGAGGGTTTGGGTGGCACAAACCAGGGGCATTAGTTGAAACAAAGAGGAAAATCAACCAAAATAGGAGCCAACTGGACAAAAAAAAAAAAGAACACAAGCATGGACAACCCTAAAATCTATCAAAAAAAAGAAGACACAATAGGTAGGAGAAATTTCATGATGTTTGGTAACTAAAACTTTATTTCTTAGTTGATAGAATCTTAGTTATTTAGCTTTGAATATTGTGAGATCTTTGTTCTTCAATTAAATTTCTTTATTAGTCAAGGATCAATTATTCTTTAAAGTTATTATTTGATTATTTGATTTTACAGCTAGGTGCACAACTAGTGTGTGATTTTATTCAATCAATTGCTAAATTAAAGAGATAGAAGTCCAATCCTTTTAATCAAAAATAGCGATTAGGATTTTTGTCTACTACATTAGGGACATGATTCCTAGAAAAATAATTTTTTAAGCTAAATGTATATCATATATATGTTTTCTAATTCATCTATCTTCTTGATTTGTAAAGTTATTAATTAATTAAATATGAGATTGTATACATGTTATTAATTCGAATACATGTTTCGATTAACTATATATAAAAGAAGATAGGTAAAGAAAATTACCTCAATGGACAAATCAGTGACTTCACTAGTCGGCTTCCTATACTCTTTGTTCTTATATCTTCTCGATGTGGTTCGTCTACTTCTAACATAGGTAAAGAAAAATGTTTTTTTTTTACCTCCTTGGCCGATAAGGATTTAAAAAATTTCCTTCCTATAACTTCTGATTGTTCAATGTTTATGGTATTTCTATTCTCTAACCGAAACTACATGTGTTGTTATGAGGAGTTGATGGTTTCATTGTTATGTTGGATTGTGTCTTTATTGTTAATGGTTCAAACCAACAATAACTTTCAAATTTATGCCTTTTATAATGTTTTGGACTCCGTATTTCTATTGAAAACACAACAGAAATGTATAAATGTATTTTTTTTGCCATCTTTATGAATTTGAAATGTATTTTTGATGAAATTTAATGATGAAAATATTCATTAATGTTTTTGAAAACTGAACATCAATTAATGCAAACACATTACAAAATAATTAGGCCAAAAACTAGTTTGACAGGCATATGTTTCTAATGATTAAATATTTCAATGAAATTTTTTTTAATTTGCAAAGGTGATTAATTTTATGTATGCATGAAATTATGGTGATAGACATGCACATAATTTTCTGGATTTCTATAGCCCACGATGTTTACATACTATGTGTTTCCCTGTCAATTCGATTGCGTATTAAAAGAAACTAGTAGTTGTATCTAGTTACTCACTTTCATATATTTTATAGCAATGGAAGATGTAAGCAATATGAATAATTCTAATGGTTATGTTAAGATAAGTGGGAATGATGGGTTCTGTAATGATTATAAAAAATGTATTTGATCTTACTAATGGTTAAGGAAGTAAAGAAGGGTAATTGAAAGACTACAACATTTTTCAAATTTTATTGGAAGAACCTCAAGGCAAATCTATAAATGAAATTTGATGAACCATAATCTAGCATCTAGATAAATAATAAATACAATAAATTGATAGCTTGAATGAATAATTTCAATAATTAAATCCAAGAAATTGGAATCGACTACAAATCCATCATGGATGAAGTTACTGCAAAAGATAAATGTTGAGAAAATCTATTTAAAGTATGAAATTTAATTATTCAAATATTGTATTTTTTTCTCTTAAGTATTTATGATTAATTCATGTGTACAAAATAGCTCATACATTCAAGAAAAAAGGGTCTAAGAAATTTCAAGAATTTTTCGTAAACTTTGGAGATACTACTGCACTAAGTTTTAAAGCACATCCATCAACCCAATCTCCATCAATTAGTGAAGATAAGGATGTTAGATTTTGTGATGAGGAAGGGAATTCATCAAATAGACAAGAGGATGAAGTTGTAGGTCAAATTTGATAAAAAGAAAATCTCTAATGAAGAAGAAGGCTAAGAAGAAAAAGTCTACCATGCTTGAAGATATGTTAATACAATAACTGAAAATTCAAGAAAGAAAATATAAATATATGAGATAAAGATAGGGAATCATCATCTTCTACAAATAACATTGGTGGGAATTCATCATGCCAACAAGAGTTCAATGAAATCATGGAATGTATGAAGGTGCTCTATGGCTTAGGACTTATGAGTTCCCAATATGGGAAAGTAGTGAAGTTCTTTCAAAAGAATCCAGCAATGCAAGATGTCTTTATGAACATCCTAGATGATAGGAAATTGGATATGATGAATTCTTTGTAGTTATTTATCATGCTAATGTGGTTTAGGCTACCTTCGACTTGGGAACTTTTATGTGATAGTTAGATGTTTGACAGTTTGAACTTAAAGCATTAATTATGTACGAATGATTTGGATGTTTAATTGTTAGAACTTAATGCCTTTGTTAGTATAAATGCTTTAAGTGTTTGATTGGTTTTAACTAAATGCTCATATGATGTATGAATGAATCTTTGGAAACAAATAATTATTGATTCTTACATGCTTTGATATTATAGATACATGGATTCCCAACCAAATTTTGATTTGGATTTAGATGATGATTTAGTTCAGGCAGCCATTATATTGGCTTATGTGGAAGTAAATGCATATCATTTTTCTAAGTAACTATGCTGAAGTTCAGCACATAATGGACATGATTGGGTATTTAGACTTTTAAACGGAAATCCAGTAAGAATTTATGAGCACGTAAGAATTTCTAATACAATTTTCTTGAATTTTTGTAATGAGTTGAGAAGTATGTGGGATTGAAACCTATAAGAAATCTCATTATGGAAGAATAAGTAGTAATGTTCTTGATGACTCTTGGTTATATTCATACAACAAGAATTAATGTAAAGCATTTTAATTGCACATTAATTTTAGCCATTTTTTCATAATCATTATCCTAGGTTTAAAGGGAAATTCTATGTGACTAGGGTGCATATTTAGCTGATTCTTGAATAATATGTTGCTTAAGATGTTTTAAATGATTATTAATGTTCTATAATACTATAGTAAGTATTTTAATGCATTTTTGGAGTTAGAAGAGATATGGAATCAATTTAGAAAGAAAGAGAAACAAGTTAGAAAGCTCTACAGTCGTAGAACAAAACATGAAAATTACATTAAGAGAAGAGAAAAAGAAGCTAAAACAAGCACCAACTCAAGTGCATAAGACTTTAGAGAAAAATTAGATGCATTTTGTAGTTAAAATGGTTGTGGAATCAATTTGGGAAGAAAGGACATCATGTTGTTAAGTTTCACATCAAATTTCAAGGTCAAAGGAAGAGTGAATAAAAATTTATAGAAAAAGGACTAAGAAGAGCAGAAAGCTAGAGAAAATTGGAGAAAATTGGATCAAGAGCAACCTTTTGTCACGATCGCGTAGGTGCAGAAAAATTGTAAAACGTTGAATACCCTTTGTTTTGGTAATTTAAGGCTATTTTTGAAAAATAAACAAGTGGAAAATCCTAAGAGGAGTTTTAGGAGGGTTAGAAGGTATTTAAGAACAAAGAGAAAAATGAAAGTGGTGGCTAGAACAAGGGAAAAACATATCAAAGAGATAAGAATTAAGCAATACTCAAGTTTCTGATTTTACAATACAAGGGTCAAAAAGAGAATATAGTCAAGTTGAAATTCTTTTCTGCTCTTATTTCTTTCTTTGTGTTTTTTTTTAATTGAAATATTAGGGATTTTATTAACATTATGGATTGCTAATTTTGATTCATAGATTACTCTTAAATTGTTTTGCTAAACTTTCGTCTTATTTATTTAATATATAAATACTATGTGATGCTTATTGCTCTGATTTATATTAGATATTTGTATTATGATGTACAATGAGAATTAGTACCATAAGAGATTTATAAGTATAAGATTAATAGGCAACTGAAGAGGGATCTTAGTTGTTTTTAATTACCCATGGGATTACTTTAAATTCAATTAGATAGTTAGGAAGGTTTTTGAAAAATCGAGAAATTGTAATTCACTTTCTATTTATTTCAATTGGGATTAATCAAAACTATTGAATATTTAAGGTCAGTTATCATCAAATAAATAATATAAAGGAAGAGCAAAACAAAGATAGAAATAATTTCTAAATATTTAGTATTGGTTATTCTCAATTTCATTGCTACAATATTATTTGTTCAATTATCAATATGTTTTAGTTTAGTTTAATTATAACTACATTCATTCTAGTGTTTAGCTTAAACAAAGTAAAACTTAAGTTATTAGGTGACTAATCATAATTATCAAGGGAACAATACTAGTTATACTACAAATATATGACCCCTATACTTATGGTATAGCACACACAACATAATAAGTTTTTAGCGTCGTTGCTAAGGACTAAGGTTTTAGTATTTTGTATAATTTGAGTTATTTTAATTTGAGGAAATTGATACTTTTCTTTATGTAATTGCAAGTGGATGACCATAAAGATAACGATGAGTTCAAGTAAGCTTATAAATACAGAAGTTTCTAACATTACCAAGTAAGAGATGACAATTCGATGAACAAAGTGCTAAGAAGCAATAGATAGATCAATGGTAGAAGAAAGGGACCAAGAAGGGTAGCAAAGGACCCCTAAGAACTTTATGAGTCTGGGATTCAATTCTAATTAGCATGGGATTACGATATTTCTAGTCCAGGCCAATAATTTCAAGTTAAACCAACTTTGCTAAACATGTTACAGGCTAATGTCCAATCTTATGGGCTAGCCAATGAGGATCTTAATGCTCATTTAGCTAATTTTCTAGATGTATGTGATACATTTTGATACAATGGGTTGCCAGAGGATGTAGTTAAGATGAGGCCATTCCCATTCATGTTGAAAGACCAAGTCAAAGCATAGTTAAATTCTCTTATCCCTAATAACATGGTAATATGAGAGCAGTTAGTGTAAGCTTTTTCAACGAAATATTTGCCCTTGACAAAGATTATGAGGATCATCTAAAAAATCAAGAACTTTAAACAAAGTGATATAGAGTCTTTGTATGACATGTAGGAGGGATTCTAGGAGTTACCAAGAAACTTTCCACACTAAAGATTACCTAAGGAGTTTTTATTGTAGATTGTTTATAATAAAGTCAATCTTCCTATAAGAGGGACCATTAATGCAGTAGTTTGTAGTTCTTTGATGAGAAAGAAAATAAATGCCACATATTAATTATTAGAGGAGATGGCCACTAGTACCTATCTTTAGATGAGGGAGAGGAGCAAGCAACAAACTTTCAAGGATCAGAAGGGTGTGCTTGTTATATACTTAATAACAACTTTATAGGCTTAGATATTAACCCTTACCATATAAACAAACAATGTATAAGCCACTTCTTCCAATGCATTAAAGGTAATACAACATAGATATTAATTGATAGGATAAGATAGGCATATCATAGTTGATTGTTTTTTGGTGGATAGCAAAGGTATGGTGCAAGTAAATATATTAGAGCATAATAAGGCTGAGGAGGTAACAATCCTTACTCGAATACTTGCAATCTCTAGTAAAAGAAACATAAGAATTTTTCTTAGACTATCAATGTATGGAATCACATGAGAGCACAATGTTAACAAGGATTTCAACATGATAGACTAAGGTCATTAGAATCAAAGATGGTCAAGTTGATGGATGTGTTAAGTTTTAAGTTCACAAGTCAAGATAAGGTCTAGAAGAGGATGGAAGCCAAGTTAGATTAGATTGTAAGAAATCATGTCTCTTCCATTCATTATTTAAAGGTTTAAGTTGTACAGTTAGTAAATGCATTGACTACAAAAAGTATAGGAAGTATACCAAGCAACATAGAGCCAAATCCACGAGAATAGTTGAAGGCCATCACATTTAGAAGTGGAAAATAGCTAAAAGAAACATTTGAGAAAAGGTCAAAACCCATAAGGAAGAGATACAAGAGAAGAAGGGATAAGAATGGAGAAATATCATATGTGCCACCACCACTATATGTCTTAAAAATTCCATTTTTACAATGATTGAATGAGAAACAAATGGATACTCAATTTATGAAGTTTTTAAAGAAATTAAAGAAGTTATAAATCAACCTATCTGTTTTGTAGGCCCTAGAAAGTATGCCTAAGTATGCAAAGTTTTTCAACGACATCTTAATCAACAAAGGACAACCAAATAGCATCATTGATAGAAAGTTGCATCTCCATCATTACCATCCATATCCCTTAAAAATTCTAAGATGTAGGGAGTTTTACTATACCTTATATAGTTGCCAATCTTAATTTTTTAAGTGTTTATGCAACTTAGGTACAAGAATTAATCTTATGCCTTTATTTATTTTTAAGAAATTGCGATTAGGAAATATAAAGCTAACATGCATAGTCATTCAGCTGACGGATAAATTAATAAAAAATTTATTTGGTATGGTGAAAGATTTTCCATTCAAGATAGACAAATTTATCATTCCAATGGACTTTGTGGTGCCATATTCGGAAAAGGATTTCAACTGTCCATTGATCCTTAGTAAATCATTCATGACTATTGAAAGAGGACTGGAAGATATAAATGAAGGGAAACTAGTTCTTTAAATTGGTAATAAACAGGTGGAGTTTAGCATAAGTAAGGCATTAAATAATTTAAAGGAGAGTGGAGCTCGCATGTGAATAGATTTAGTTGATGAGTGTGTCTTAGAACAAAACGAGAGAAAGATTAAGAAATTAATTATAGTTAAGTAAACCATATAAAGGATGAGGAGGAGCAGTTTAAGAAACCTAAACATAAGTTGTAAGTAAAGGGTTGTTTATTATGGGTTTTGTTTTTGTTTTTGATTTTTTGTTTTTTTAACACAGAAACCGAAAAAATAACATATTAATACAACACATAAACTAAAAAAATAACACAGAAATTGAAAAAAAAACACATAAAAACCAATACAAAAACACAAAAATCATAACTAAAAACTAAAATCAACAACAATACCAAACACTCTATAAGAATGAATGCCCCTATTCCATTCTCCTTTGTGAAACCACCTCTACTTAAGTGGAGATTTTTACTTTTATAATTAAGATATGCCTTCTTAGATGAGGGAAAAACACTACCGGTTATTATTTCTAACAAATTGACTTTGGAATAACAGAAGAGAGTAGTTAAGACAAGAAAGAGGATGATTAAAGAAAGGCTAAAGATGCTTTCGACAAAACTTAAGTCTCAGTGGAAAGGACCATCTAAGGTTGCTCAAGTTAATAAGCATGGGGCTCTGGGGTTGGAAAACTCCAAAGAAAAAATGTTCAAGGCTAATAAGCATCATGGGAAGTTATATCTTGAATAATTTCTCCCAAAAGAAAAGTAAGTGGTTTCTTTCTTTTTATCTTGCTAAAAAGATCACGGAATTGTCAAGCTAACACAAATCTGCATGTTATATTCTTAGTTCGGATTTTGTTAAGTTCATGTGATTTTTGTTGTGTGTGTGTGTTTTTTTCTTTTCTAAATCTCTAAGTTATCTTTGAGTCTTTTCTTTTAGGATGTCTTAATGTTAGTAAATCAAATAATAGCTTGGTTTTGCATCTTATTAATTATAGGTTTATTAGACATTTATAACTTAGATTGTGCAAAGAAAGCATGGGGAAGGAGCTAGAAGTAGCGCTATTATGTCATGATCATGCACTCAGTGTGGCCACACTAGTTGCATGATTGTGCATGTATGATAGACAACTACATTTATTTATTTTTAAACCTAACTCCACTTATTTTATTTTCACTCCTTTTTTTACTTTATTTTATTTTATCATTCTTAATCTAAGCTTTTTGAAATAGTTTGTATTTATCTATGATATTTAGGACAGAACAAGTTTAGATCATATTTCTCTAAAGTCTTCAAGGTACCTAAAATGGAATAAAATTTCTCAAACCATGCTTACGAATGGACTTCAATTTTCAAGGGAGTTTTGTTCTCCTTCTCTCTTTTACACTTCATGTACTTTATTTGTTTCGTTCTCTTAATTAAGGACAACTTAGCCTTAAGTAGGGAGAGGGCTGAACTTGAATATGACTTTTCATTTATTCATTTACTTATATTGTTGTGAGTCCAATGAAAATGATTTAAATATCTCATCGTTAAATGATTGAAATTAGGAGTTAAATGTTAATTGTAGTATTAAATATCTCATCTTTAAATGATTGAAATTATGAGTTGATTATTAATTTTAGCATTTTAATTCAATCAAAGTTTTTGATTATATAAAAATTGAGTAATTATTAAATGAATTATAACTCAGATTTGCAATTCTTGAATGGTTTTTAACTCAAATTTGACTTAAAATTTTTTCTTTTTCTCCATTTTTTTAAAGTGTTTTCATTTTTTTAGGTGACCTTGATATATAATATCAATTTTGTAATGATGTTACTTGTGGATTGACGTGTGAAATAGGTTATAATTTAATGAATGAAAAGTTTATATATACTTAAATAAAGTGAGAAAAATATTCTTTTAGCTGGATTCATTTTCATAAAAGGTTGAAGTGTATGAGTGCAGCTAGTAGCCATTTGTGATTATGATCTAGCTAAGTAATCAGGGGTGTTTATGAAAAATTGTCCACCTTTTCGTAAAAAGGCTAATTAATATTGCGAACAAGCTAAAAAGGGTAACCAAGTTAAGTAACTAGGGGATATTTACAACAAATATTTACCCTAACGTCAAAAGATAAGGTGTATCCTTAATAGTCAAAAGACAAGATGAATCCTTAATAATTGCTCTAAATAAAACTTGATTTGTGCTTTGTATGATAACATCTTTGAACAAGTTTGTATAATGATCCATATAAAAATTCTTAAAGGCTTGACATTATGAAGGTTACTTATTTCCTAATAGTATGATTATATATGGTAACAAAGTTTTTATCATAAAATAATTTTAATATGTGAGCCAAATCAAAATCATTGATTGAAATTTGTTTCAACTTAATTAACCTTCAACTCGTGATCACTTTTATTTTGAGTTAATATTTAAATATTACTTGAAGATAACCAACAACTTAACTGCTGGGGTATTTGATAACACCTTAACTATCCATCTTTTTGTCATATTTTTATTATCATTTTGTTAGGTTTAAAGGGAAATTCTATATAATTTGGGTTCATATTTAGTTGATTCTTAAATAAGATGTTGCTTAAGTTAGTTTGGATGATTTTTCATAATTTGTAAGACTTTGGTAAGCTTTTTACTGTATTTTTTGAATTGGAAGACATGTGGAATCAATTTAGGAAGTAAGAGTAACAAGTTAGAAAGATCCACATCAAATATTAAGGTCATAAGACAAGCCTTAAAGAGTGTATTAAGAGAAGTGCAAGAGGAGCTGAAATAAGCACAAGTTCAAGTGTAAACGATTTTTGTAAGAAATTAGATCAACTTTTGAATTTTGAATGGTTATGGAATCAATTTGGAGAGTAATAAAATCATGTTATTGAGTTTCACACCAAATTTCAAAGACAAAGGATGAGTAACGAAGAAATTATAATGAAAAGACCAACAAGAGTAGAAAGTTGGACAAAGGTAGAGAAAACAGCAACCCGATTATACAAGTGTACAATCGTGCCTTACCAAAATATCTACCTCTTTCATGATTTTACACTGTAGGAAATCTGCAGAACATAGGATACAACGTATTTGGTAATTTGAGGCTATTTTTAGAAGATAAACAAGTGGAAAACCTGAAGAGGAGTTCTAAGAGGGTAAAAAGGTATATAAGGACAAAAAAAAAAGTGGTGGCTAGAATAAGAGAAAAACAAGTCAAAGAGCTAATAATCAAGTAACACTAAAGTTACAGATTTTACAACACAAAGGCAAGAAGGAGAAAATAGTCAAGCTGAGATTCTTTTCTTCTCTTCCTTTCTTTCATGGTCTTTATATGTTTAATTTTCATATTGGGATTTGATTAATATTATGGAATGCCAAATTTGTTTTATGGATTACTCTAAATTGTTTTTGCTAAAATTTTGTCTTATTATTTAATATATGGATACTTTGTAATGCTTATTGCTCTTATTCTCTAATTTGAAATAAGTGGTTAGATTAGATATTTGTGTTATGTTTACACAACGATAGTTGGTATCATAATAAACCTATAAATATCAAGTTAATAAGTGATTGAATAGAGATCTTAATTGTTTGTAAGTTACCCATAGGATTGCTTCAAATCCAATTAGATAACTAGGAAAGGTTTTGAGATATTGAGAAATCGTAATTCAATTTCTATCTATTTCAATTGGGATTATTTAATTAGGTCTCTAGAGAGGATAATCAAAACCATTAGATATTTAGGGTCAAGTATCATTAAATCAACAAACTTAGGGGAGAGCGAAACAAGGATAGAAGTAATTTCTAAGTATTTATTACTGGTTATTCTCAAGTTCATTTCTGCAATATTATTTGTTCAATTATTAATTTATTTTAGTTTAGATTAATTCTAACTACATTCATTCTAGTGTTTAGCTTAAACAAAGTGCAACTCAAGCTATTAGGTAACTAATCGCAATCTTCTAGGGAATGATACTAGTTAAACTATAATGATACGACTCATATACTTGTAATGTAGAACATATAATACAACACGTTTCCAACATTCTACATGGATAATTTCATAGCATTTCTATCATATCTTATATGTTGTTAATAAGCGAGTAAAATCAATGATCAATTCGTCTTCCTTTGTCTCTATACCGCTGGAGATCCATTATAATTCAAAATACTTTCCATATTTCCTAGTATACTTGTAGATATTGTCATTTATTTTTTAAAATAATTAGTAATTTTAATAAAATTATTTCATTTTTTAAGATTATATAGGAGTAATAGACGGTACACATATCTATAGACATGTTCCAAAGGACAATTAAGTACCATATAGGGGAAAAAGAGTTGACATAACATAATATAATGTGTTGTTATGCATTTAACATGTGTTTCACCTTTGTAATGGATAGATGGGAGGGTATTGTTAATGACTCTTAGATTCTTTTCAAAATGATCATAAATCCCATAAACTAATTTCCAAAGCCTCTCTAAATTATTATATTAATTTAATTCAAGAAAATTTTTACAATTTATATATTTGACTTTTAATTTTAAAATTTTCATATGTTTAGGTAAATTCTATTTGGTCGACTCAAGATATGATAATATGTTTAGATTTTTCTTACCATATTGCAGTGAGAGATATCATTAATAAGATTTTAGAAGAAGAGTAAGACCATCAAGTCCATAAGAATTGTTCAACTATAAGCATTCATCATTGAGAAGTGTTATTGAAAGATATTCTGGCTTATTGAAAGCAAAATTCCCTATTCTTTCAAATATGCTTGGTTACAACATGAAAAACAAAATACATTGTTTTCGCTTGTTTTTTTATTCACAAATTTGTTAGTACGTATGGATAGGTTGATGAATTATTTGATCACTGTGTAGGAAAAAAAGACTAAAATTTCGAAAATGTAAATGAAAGTGCAAGTTCACAAGTCGAGTATAATACAACTTTTGCACAACTTTGGAGTATGTCTCAATTGCGAGATAAAAATATCGCACAAATGTGGAATGATTATGTTCATGGAAGATCTCATTGATTAATGTTTATTTTATATAATTTAATGTATGTGTAACTTGATAAATATGTAACTTGATTAATGTATTGAACTTGTCATTGATTAATGTATTGTAACTTAATGAATATATTTTATTAAGAAATTATTATGAGTTAATGAAATCTTTATAATTAGTAATACTTAAATAAAAATTTATCATTAATGTTAAAATTAAAAATCAAT